>JBAKBP010006895.1:0-105527 GCA_037953745.1 Lithodes maja
CATATTGGTCAGACCTTATATAGCAAGCTAATGATATTGTGGCTCCAGAACCTATCCACAACCCTCAACACAATCCACTATTAATATAACGAGTACCTGGTGTACCATAGCCGGTACAGTGTACCCCTATGTCAATATTGTGACCTCCATACCGGTCAGACCTTATATAGCAAGCTAATGATATTGTGGCTCCAGACCCTATCCACAACCCTCAACACAATCCACTATTAATATAACGAGTACCTGGTGTACCATAGCCGGTACAGTGTACCCCTATGTCAATATTGTGACCTCCATACCGGTCAGACCTCATATAGCAAGCTAATGATATTGTGGCTATGGACCCTATCCACAACCCTCAACACAATCCACTATTAATATAACGAGAGTACCTGGTGTACCATAGCCGGTACAGTGTACCCCTATGTCAATATTGTGACCTCCATACCGGTCAGACCTCATATAGCAAGCTAACGATATTCTGGCTATGGACCCTATCTCCAACCCTCAACACAATCCACCAATTATATATCGAGTACCTGGTGTACCATAGCCGGTACAGTGTACCCCTATGTCAATATTGTGACCTCCATACTGGTCAGACCTCATATAGCAAGCTAATGATATTGTGGCTCCAGACCCTATCCCCAACCCTCAACACAATCCACTATTAATATAACGAGTACCTGGTGTACCATAGCCGGTACAGTGTACCCTTATGTCAATATTGTGACCTCCATACCGTCAGACCTCATATAGCAAGCTAATGATATTGTGGTTCCAGACCCAATCCCCAACCCTCAACACAATCCACTATTAATATAACGAGTAGTTGGTGTACCATAGCCGGTACAGTGTACCCCTATGTCAATATTGTGACCTCCATACCGGTCAGACCTTATATAGCAAGCTAATGATATTGTGGCTCCAGGCCCTATCCACAACCCTCAACACAATCCACTTTTAATATAACGTGTACCTGGTGTACCATAGCCGGTACAGTGTACCCCTATGTCAATATTGTGACCTCCATACCGGTCAGACCTCATATAGCAAGCTAATGATATTGTGGCTCCAGACCCTATCCACAACCCTCAACACAATCCACTATTAATATAACGAGTACCTGGTGTACCATAGCCGGTACAGTGAACCCCTATGTCAATATTGTGACCTCCATACCGGCCAGACCTGATATAGCAAGCTAATGATATTGTGGCTCCAGACCCTATCCACAACCCTCAACACAATCCACTATTAATATCACGAGTACCTGGTGTACCATAGCCGGTACAGTGTACCCCTATGTCAATATTGTGACTTCAATACCGGTTAGACCTTACATAGCAAGCTAATTATATTGTGGCTCCAGACCCTATCCACAACCCTCAACACAATCCACTATTAATATAACGAGTACCTGGTGTACCATAGCCGGTACAGTGTACCTCTATGTCAATATTGTGACCTCCATACCGGTCAGACCTCATATAGCAAGCTAATGATATTGTGGCTCCAGACCCTATCCACAATCCTCAACACAATCCACTATTAATATAATGAGTACCTGGTGTGCCATAGCCGGTACAGTGTACCCCTATGTCAATATTGTGACCTCCATACCGGTCAGACCTTATATAGCAAGCTAATGATACTGTAGCTCCAGACCCTATCCACAACCCTCAACACAATCCACTATTAATATAAGGAGTACCTGGTGTACCATAGCCGGTACAGTGTACCCCTATGTCAATATTGTGACCCCCATACCGGTCAGACCTCATATAGCAAGCTAATGATATTGTGGCTCCAAACCCTATCCCCAACCCTCAACACAATCCACTATTAATATAACGAGTACTTGGTGTACCATAGCAGGTACAGTGTACCCCTATGTCAATATTGTGACCTTCATACCGGTCAGACCTCATATAGCAAGCTAATGATATTGTTGGTCCAGACCCTATCCACAACCCTCAACACAATCCACTATTATAACGAGTACCTGGTGTACCATAGCCGGTACAGTGTACCCCTATGTCAATATTGTGACCTCCATACCGGTCAGACCTCATATAGCAAGCTAATGATATTGTGGCTCCAGACCCTATCCACAACGCTCAACACAATCCACTATTAATATAACATGTACCTGGTGTACCATAGCCGGCACAGTTTACCCCTATGTCAATATTGTGACCTCCATACCGGTCAGACCTTATATAGCAAGCTAATGATATTATGGCTCCAGACCCTATCCACAACCCTCAACACAATCCACTGTTAATATAACGAGTACCTGGTGTACCATAGCCGGTACAGTCTATGTCAATATTGTGACCTCCATACCGGTCAGACTTCATATAGCAAGCTAATTATATTGGGGCTGCAGACCCTATCCACAACCCTCAACACAATCCACTATTAATATAACGTGTACCGCATGTACCATAGCCGGTACAGTGTACCCCTATGTCAATATTGTGACCTCCATATCGGTCAGACCTTATATAGCAAGCTAATGATATTGTGGCTCCAGACCCTATCCACAACCCTCAACACAATCCACTATTAATATAACGAGTACCTGGTGTACCATAGGGTACAGTGTACCCCTATGTCAATATTGTGACCTCCATACCGGTCAGACCTTATATAGCAAGCTAATGATATTGTGGCTCCAGACCCTATCCACAACCCTCAACACAATCCACTATTAATATAACGAGTACTTGGTATACCATAGCCGGTACAGTGTACCCCTCTGTCAATATTGTGACCTCCATACCGGTCAGACCCCATATAGCAAGCTAATGATATTGTGGCTCCAGACCCTATCCACAACCCTCAACACAATCCACTATTAATATAACGAGTACCTGGTGTACCATAGCCGGTACAGTGTACCCCTATGTCAATATTGTGACCTCCATACCGGTCAGACCTCATATAGCAAGCTAATGATATTCTGGCTATGGACCCTATCTCCAACCCTCAATACAATCCACCAATTATATATCGAGTACCTGGTGTACCATAGCCGGTACAGTGTACCCCTATGTCAATATTGTGACCTCCATACTGGTCAGACCTCATATAGCAAGCTAATGATATTGTGGCTCCAGACCCTATCCCCAACCCTCAACACAATCCACTTTTAATATAACGAGTACCTGGTGTACCATAGCCGGTACAGTGTACCCCTATGTCAATATTGTGATCTCCATACCGGTAAGACCTCATATAGCAAGCTAATGATATTGTGGCTCCAAACCCTATCCCCAATCCTCAACACAATCCACTATTAATATAACAAGTACCTGGTGTACCATAGCCGGTACAGTGTACCCCTATGTCAATAGTGTGACTTCCATATCGGTCAGACCTCATATAGCAAGCTAATGATATTGTGGCTCCAGACCCTATCCCAACCCTCAACACTATTAATATAACGTGTACCTGGTGTACTATAGCCGGTACAGTGTACCCCTATGTCAATATTGTGACCTCCATACCGGTCAGACCTCATATAGCAAGCTAATGATATTGTGGCTCCAGACCCTATGGACGTTTACATTGTGTTACCAAATATCAAACATTAACTTGTCATTATGTAGACTAGCAATGTTTTATTTACATCGTTCTTGTTTGTTCAATACAAGTTTCATTATCACCGTATTTAATTCATATGTTGGCAAGTGTCAAAGATATCATTAACAAGCAATGTATTCCATAGGTTATGAAACACGTTTTGTATTTACTAAAAATACGTTATGGACGTGTTAACAGTATGTTTGGTAATGTCATTAATGTATGTTATATTAGAACCTCTTAAAAATGTTGATATGACATTTTGTTAGAAACCATTGTAATAGTACTACACCTCTATATATTTTAAGGGCCAAACGTTTTAGTAGTAGATGTCGTAGTAGTTGTAGATGCGATATGTTTGTATTAATATAACAAAACGTTTAACTTTTACTCTACATAATTATATAATATACACGGATTTTTTTTTTTTTTTTTTTTTGTAGTGAAAATACATTCAATGATACCAAATAGACAAGTTTTTTACAACGTGTATCATACAACCTTCCAATTTAGGTTCCCTTTTACGTGTTCACAACATCACAATAGACGTTTCTTTGATATTGCCAAAAAAAAATTAACGTTGCCATTATGTAGACTACAGACGTTAAATTAGCATTTTTCTTGTTTGTTCAATACCAGTCGCATTATCACATTATGTCATTCCTATTTTGGCACGTGCCAAAGAAGAAAATAATGTATCCCATAAGTTATGACACACGATTTGTAGTTACTAACTTAGAATGTTGTGACAACGTGTTTACACTATGTGAAGTTAGGTCAATAATGGTGTCATTAAAACATTATAAAAACGTTTTTAGACGTAATGTTAGAAACGTTGTGATATAACCACACCAGCATAAGTGTCAAACGTTGTACACACGTAACCTGTTTATTGGGTACCACTTGTAAATCTGAATACTGAAATATAAATCGGTATCGAGCATAAATCCCAAATCCGAACTGACTGTTACGTTATCCTTGGAGGTGATCAGTTGGTGCCTCGTGAATTAGACATATTTAATGCTACCTGCGATCCTCTTGGCTGGTTCATAGGAGATGCTCTGTGCACAATGGGGTGAGAGGTTGGTGGGCAGAGTCACGTACCGGTATATAAGTTCTAAATATTAACACGCCTCACCTATATAAGTTATTAATATAAAGACGCCTTGTTGCTGAAAGGGTTAATGTTTTACAAGCGGAAATTAACAAACAAAGGGCACTTCTTATCCATGTCAAAGAATGAGACAGAAGGCAAAGCTGCCTGTAACGAGTGTCCCTTCATAATTAAACAGTGATAAGAGAGCCAAATTCAGGGTACGTTAAAGTCAAAATGTCAAAACACAAGGAGCTTCAAGTAGTTTAAGTCGTAGGATGAGGGAAAGATAGATGGAGTCTGTTTGTTGAGTGCCACCCGTACCGTATACTATACCGCATTCTTCCCGTATATTCTAGCTATCACTGCCGCATTTTTCCCGTATATTATAGCTATTACTATACCATTTTATTAAGTTTAGAATGGGTATCTGGGTATCAGAGGGTTAATCTGGATACCTAGATCATCTGTCTATGCTCTATACAATCGTCTAGCATTAGGATCAATCATTTGTTTTTAAAGACACGTTGTTTCTGAGAAGGTTAATGTTTTACAAGAGGAAATGGAGAACTAGAGGGCACTTGGGATAGTCAAGGTAGCATATTCAGTTGGAAACATTAAGGGAACATTTCTACTCGAGGGATTTTTTTTCTGGACCCTTTTCTCCCTCATGTTTAGCCCCATTGCTTTTGAGATTTTAAGACTGTATACACTGTTCGTTGACACAAGTTTAGCATTATAGTAGTGTACCAGTCACGTATGCAGGGGATTGTACAGTCGGCCTAATAAGTGATGTCTCGGCACCAAGTATATTTCGATCAATAATTGGTATCAGCAATGTCTAAAACTTGATGTATTCGTTTCGAGCGAGATATACAAGCATGTTCCTACACTTACCCACCCTATTTAACATCTGACAGACATTAATACAACACAGAGCGAGCCAAACGTAATGACAGCCGAGACAGGACTTATTAGCGCCACTGTACGGTCGCGCTAATAAGTCATGTCCCAGGTGTCATTACGTTTGGCTTGTGCTGTGCTGTATTAATGTCTGTCAGATGTTGAATAGGGTGGGTAAGTGTAGGAACATGTTTGTAAATTTCACTCGCTATCAAGAAATGAAGCTTAGATATTGGTGATAGCAATTATTGATGACAACATACTCGGTACCGAGACAGGACTTATTAGCGCCACCACCGTACAGACAAGGGCCAAGTGGAGGTGAAAGGATGAAGTGAAGGGTTGAATACAATACGGGCAATATTAGGAGTTAAGGGGGGATGGCCTGGTTTTTCTGGCCCCATACTCGCTCGTGTTTAGCCCCTTTAGATTTTACATTTTAAAACGTTCGGCCCATTAGTTTGGCGATTTTAAGACTTTAGGCCCCATTTCCTTGTCTATATTAAGACCATTCGTGCCATTTAGGTGTCGATTATTTCCTGGCGAGCGATAGCGAGCCTGAAAGTTCAAGAGTACCCGGCCATTCGGCCGGGACATTTTCTACCGAAAAATGTACAAATTTATCTTGAAAGGGGGGTCTAGAGGATTTTTCTACAGGTTGGTAGTGGTCTAGGGAGGAAACTAAACAAATTTAAAAAGATAAAACAATAATCCAATATATACGCCCATCTCCCCTTAGTTACTAGAACGCCCACTTCAACACACTTTCTGCCCTGTAAACGGCCCGGTAAATGATAGTTAATGTCTAGGTATAAGCCAAAGCCAATTATAGGTTAAGGTCTCTAAAGCACCTATAGTTTAAGGTCAGGTTTTCACTTAAGGGGAGGTTTTTTTCTGGACCTCATTTCCCTCATGTTTAGCCCGATTAGTTTGAGATTTTAAGACGTTTGCCCCATTAATTTGACGATTGTAATTGAGTGCGAGGTAATATTTCTAATACAATTAAAACAAACAAATAAATACTATATATACTGTATACATAAATTATATATATATACGGTATATATATATATATATATATATATATATATATATATATATATATATATTGTGACGCACCCAGTGCGTGGCAACGCAACCTGATTGTACTCCTTGGTACTCCACTGTACCGCCCGTGATCTGGCTACCGTCAGCAGCTATGTATATTGAGTGTGACAACTTATAACTATGTTCTTTGTATCTCTGCAAAGGTCTCGTCATGTGCTAACCAGTGGTGGGTTTTGTTTTAAGCCATGTCGAGACCTTCCATTTAATATGTAGTATCAATAGAGAAGTTGATAGATAAGACAATGGGAGTTCAGAGAGAGAGAGTGAGTTAGGCTTCAGAGCGAGAGGGTAGCAACGCGCCACGCTGCCGGGGGTGGGGGGGGGGGGGGGTGGTTGCCAGACGTATGGACTGGTTGGCAGCCTTGCGCTTATAGCTGGGCGCGACAGGGTTGGTAGTCCATTGCTGCCTGCCTACGCTGCCTGGGCTGCCCATGTTGTCGTACAGCACATTGCCTGGAGGCTCGCTGTGCGTTCCATGATCAGGTTGCCTAGAACCTTTGAGATTCTAACATCCCTTGCCCTCTCTCCCAACTTCTCACGGTTGCACTCTTTCTCTCTGACGACATTACTCTCATTTCATTCTTCTCTCTATTTAAATGCATAACCTTCCCTTGAGGTCCTAAAGGAGTTTCAGCACTCACCTCTCGTATTACTCTTAGGACAAGCATATATTTACATGTATTAGATTTAAGGGGTTAATGTGAACAGCGATCTTCTTGATGAGGATAGTTGGTGAACGTTCTACATGTTCACGAGTTATATGCCCCGCTCATCATCCAATTTGTGACTAGACTGGTGCCATGTGTAAGAGCCCGACCATGCCCAGGAGTTGTCTGTAGAGGGACGAGGACTTAGCCTTGATTTGCCTACCGAGCCAGGAGCGAGTGTAGTACCCGAGACTACAGCTCGCTCGTAGTGCCGGTATAGTAGAGTAACGTAATTTATCTGTCCTTGTGTTCTCTACAGTCTTTTCCTGGGTTCTCGCTTTCGGTGCTGGGACTCGTTGTTCCTGTGACTTGGCCTGCTAGCTAGAACACATGGGGATGATGAGTGGGATATATCTTTATTTTACTATGCATTGCAGCTCTCTTTAAGTATATGTATGTAACACTTTACAATACACATTACTCACACACAAGACAACACTATTAATACTTTCATGTATCAATTAACTGCACTGTCGTTTTGCTGCTGTGTCCGGAGTTCTGTTGCGTAGGGCGCATACGGACTCAGAGGGGAGACAGAGTGAGAGAAGCGAAGTAGCCTATGCGGTAGTAGGCTACCGGCGCAGTACTGTTGCCTGCAACCTTTTAGTTATTCCAAGTATAGATTCATTATTATAATAAGTGACTACTATTTATGTTCCTTCCATGTGTATTATTAGGTATCTACTGGATCATGAACATCTTGTATGCTACATGCTAGTGCATGTTAGTAGGGGACAGTTATTCTAGTGCACGCGCTTTCAAGTAGGCGTGTACATTTGTCATTTAGCATTTCACTGTCATACCTTTAGCCTGCTTCTATTCTACATTATTAGAGGCTTAATATTAACGTAGTTTCTTGAGTATTGCATTTCTTTAGTAATAACGTAACCTATAAATGTCTGAGGGAGTTTAGCCTCATAGCCTACCCCTGTTGTACACTTTCGCCGAGTTAAGGTACCTCGTTACCATAGACGATAACTCTGTAGGGCGTTGGTGCTTTTGTTGTCTGGAGCATATAGTATTTGGGACTGGAATCGAGCGTGTCGTTGTCACATAAGCCATTTCTGTCCTACGATCAAGAATCCCGAATATGTATTGCCGATCCAGCCGTAACAATATATATATATATATACCGGTATATATATATATATATATATATATATATATATATATCATAACGTTAGCATATCTAAAGACTAAACAGAGCGAAAAATATGCCAAATGCGAATGTAATATTTTTAGTTTAGGACAACTCTCTTGACCCGGCAATTATGTATTGAACCGTTTTCTAACACGTGGCAGGTGCTTGAGAATACTGTTTAATATCAATATTTTAGGGAACACTGCGTATTAGTTGCTATTGATCTTCGGCCAGGATTTATCATTAAGGATGTTGTCATACTTATATATTTGATGGAATATTTATTGGCTATTACGGTCTCTTATTGTTAAGGGGGGTCCCCGGGTTTTTTGTTTATCTTTCTATCCTTGTCTCTCTTTCCCTGGCTTGTATCCATTCGGCCCCATTCAGCCAACTGTTTTAAGACGTTTATCCACATCCAGGTGTCGATTTCTTCCTGGCAGCATTTGTTAGCTGTCTCTCATACGTCAGCCGTCCACCTTATTGCATTGCTGCCTGTCTGTCTCTTTATATATTTCTGTCTAGCAGCTATCACATTGTGTGTCTGCTTATTAATATCTATATCTATAACATATATCTATAACAGTATGTATGAGACTTTTTAATTGTTTGCGTGGACACTTTTTACTTAACTAAGTTCGTTTGCGTAACTGCGTACGTATATATTTCCCGTCTAACTACCGATGTCAGTTAACCCCTTCAGCACGAGGTCAACATTTTCCCTTTGATACTGGGTAAAACTAGACAATTGATGCAGTTTAAGAAGGATATATGTTATTCAGAGGGTTTATTGAAATCATCTTTACTCCTTCGAGTCCTAGAGGTAGATTATTATAAGCTAAAGAATATCGTCTAATGGCATCACCGTACTAAGCACCGTTAAGCAATGTAAGCTTAATTCAAAGAAAATGAAAGAACTCGTAAGTATTAATATAAAACAATAGTATTACTTTCATCATAACCCAATTACTTAAAGAGTTGCTTTAGTCCACAAGTTAGTCAACTAAAATAGTTAAGTACATAATAATAGCGTTAACGTTACTTCGCAATCAAATAGTTAAGTACACAATAATAGTAGCGTTAACGTTAATTCGCAATCAAATAGTTAAACACATAATAGTAGCGTTCACGTTAATTCCCAATCACATATCTCACTAACCAACATAACGTAAGTGTTTACACCGAACACACTTAACACACATTTATATAATCTGACTGACAGTCACAATCCCATTATAATACTTCACCCCGTCTTCCTCCAGCTGCAAGTTCACCTTCCCCAACTCCAAATTAGACTGATTTGAATGCCCACAACTCGGGTCTTATATACCAAACAATGATGGTGTAGGAACGAATCAGGAGGCGAGTGATGGTGCGCGCCCCTATCATAGCTCCTCGAGTTGCATAGCAGGTGCCTGGTCTAATCACAGCTCCTCGAGTCGCATAACAGGTGCCTGGTCCACTCACAGCTCCTCGAGTTGCATAGCAGGTGCCTGGTCCAATCACAGCTCCTGGCGTCGAACATACGTCATAGCGTCGGTCATCGAGGTAGTTTGCAGGGTCCCCTATGACGCACGCAGGTGTGAAGGCTTGTTTGCAGGTATGCGGGCGAGGTAGTTTCCCCACTGCTTCACCGTTTGGGTAGTGCGGCTCCTTCAACTCTAATTCTAACTCTTAAATTAACATACAGGGCTCCGTATGTCAGAATATATATATATATATATATATATGAGAAAAGGTTGGTAAGCTTTTTATCACACCATTGCCGAGTGGGCTAAAGCGGTAGATGTCCTTTTAATTGACTGTAGTTCAAATACTGGCTGAAGCCTTACTAATTATTAATGAAACATGCTTATTTGTGAAATATTCTAAACACACACATATATATATATATATATATATATATATATATATATATATAATTATATATACTGTATATATATATATATATATATATATATATATATATATATATGTGTTAATATACTCTATTGGAAATGGTGATGATTAAAGACATGAGACGTTTATTATAAGTGTTAATCTAAGACACATTCGCTTGCCTTTAATTGAAGAAACTATATATATATTGTTTTCTTGAATTAAAGGCAATCATATATTTCTTAGATGGCACTTATAATAAACATTGCCTGCCTTTTTGTATCACCTCTTAATATTAGCAACATCGATATTAGGGGGTCGGCTTGGGCAAGGGTATAACATCGTCACTGTTTGTTTACCTGCAAGACGTTCGGTATATTTTCACTCATTTCATCCTAGTTGTTAATAGGTATCTCCAAAAGTAGTCATAATTGAAGGTAAGTTTTAATACTGTAAGCTATGTTCGCTTATACCGGTTAGTAAGTCAAATTGTGAAGATATATTATTTGATCTATTTTCACGGGGCCCCAAATGTCTGGCTTAAGTTAACAGACTATAGTTTGTTATCATAATAGTATATAGTTTGTTATCATAATAGTATATAGTTTGTTATCATAATAGTATATAGTTTGTTATCATAATAGTATATAGTTTAGCAGGATTTTATTTAGCTACAAACTATATACCATATAGGACACTTTTCAAATACGAATACAATATTGTGATTGCGTTTTAACCTTTAATTCAGTGATATATTTCAAATACGAATACAATATTGTGATTGCGTTTTAACCTTTAATTCAGTGATATACTTCATAAACTAGTTACAACTTTCTGATGAAAGAACAAATGGACAAACAATTATCTAAACCAAGGGCATACAATCCATAATATGTATAAACAGAATAATATGGTAATGTTAGTGTTATTGATAGTAAGATGTTGGACGGTCCTGTCTGGATCAGTGTGAGCTCTCAATTATGAATCTTCTTGTATTTCTCAAGCAATGTTCACGTCTGCAAATATATCGCATGTTTAAAGTTCGATCACAATAAATTAATTGTCATGACCTGTTTACCTTAATATAATAACATATTATGTTAAGAAACGTAAATAGTATGCGGAAATACCCCCGAGGCATTATGATATATTAAGCCAGTTCACAGCCGGGCGGTAAGAGGTGAGAGCCTCACTGCCTGGTTGTCTGATCGAGTCCTGAGTTAATACAAGGCTTGGTCAGGCAGTGACTGGTTAGGTGGCCACCGAACAGACTGGACAGATCGTCCATTATTAGTTAGGTAGGTGTAGGTATTTAGGTGGCCACCGACAGATACCAAGGTTCAGGCCTTGGGTACAGTACCACTGTATATATATATATATATATATATATATATACAGGTACCGGTATATATATATATATATAGATATATACAGTGTTACTGTAACCAAGGCCTTAACCTGGTATATGTTGCATAGTATAGTATGCATGTTGCATTCATATAATGGAATTATCATAATTTAACGATTAAATTATTTGTACTTTTTGTCTGAACAATTAACCCCCTCCGTGTGTTTGACGTATTGGTCATCTTAATTATTATGACATTGTTAGATTTGACTCAGATAATAAATAACATAAAGCTACTTAACATATGCCTTATAGTACATTTATAGTCTGGTTTAATTACTTCGTTAACACTAGACGATGTTATTACACTCAGGATTATACATATTAATAATAATAATAATAATAATAATAATAATATTATGTAGTTAAAGGTATAATTATAATGTAAACATAACTGTTGGTAGTTAATAAGTTAAACATCCAATGCATACCTGTTGTTACCTATTACCAATAAAGTAATGCACGATATATTCTATAAATAGTTTCCTCAACAACCTTGTTTCTAACTAGGGAAAAGAAAGAAAGAAATATCTAAGCCACTAAAACAAGGTCCATACACCTAATGCAGTCCACTATGCAGGGGAAACTTGCAACAATTATCTTGAAACTGTTGTGGGTTGAAACAACAGTTGGTAAAAGTTAAAGGTCAAAGGTTAAAGGCAGCAGTGAATGATGACCACAAGGGAGAACGGTACAGTTGGTCAAGGTAATTTATAGCCATGAAGGCCACAAAGTACAGAGTCAACAAGGTTACCTCCTTCTGTACCGGTCACGTCTTTTATAATATATTCTAGGTATATTAAGACGAGTTTGTGCAGTTTATAAACTGTCTTTTATAATATATTCTAGGTATATTAAGACGAGTTTGTGCAGTATATAAACTGTCTTTTCTAAGATATTTTCGGTATATTAAGACGAGTTTGTGCAGTTTATAAACTGTCTTTTATGTTTGTGCAGTTTATAAACTGTCTTTTATAAGATATTCTAGGTATATTAAGACGAGTTTGTGCAGTTTATAAACTGTCTTTTATAATATATTCTAGTTATATTAAGACGAGTTTGTGCAGTTTATAAACTGTCTTTTATAATATATTCTAGGTATATTAAGACGAGTTTGTGCAGTTTATAAACTGTCTTTTATAATATATTTTAGGTATATTAAGACGAGTTTGTGCAGTTTATAAACTGTCTTTTATAAGATATTCTAGGTATATTAAGACGAGTTTGTGCAGTTTATAAACTGTCTTTTATAAGATATTCTCGGTATATTAAGACGAGTTTGTGCAGTTTATAAACTGTCTGAAACAGTAAGAAAAGGTTAAGTGAGATAGTTCGAAGCCTTTCAATTACTGGAGACCCTTTTTAATCTGAATAACATCATCTAATATTAGCCAAAATATAATGAAAAGGATGGCACCGGTACTGATAGGGTCATCCCAGGATCGACCCCGCTCAAGGTGTTAAAGCTTTGTTTTTGTCACCCAAGTCCTTATCCCTTTCAGTACCGGTGCCATCCTGTTCACTACATGTTGGCTTATATTAGCCGATGTTATTCAGATTATACAGAATCTCCAGCAATTGACCACTTGCGAGTTTCGTTCTATAAGGAAGTTGGAGCTGTGGTCGTCAATATTTAGCAGAAATATCAGCTAAAATACGGTCATAATACATTTATAAATACGGTCATAATACATTTATAAATACGGTCATAATACATTTATAAATACAGTCATAATACATTTATAAATACAGTCATAATACATTTATAAATACAGTCATAATACATTTATAAATACAGTCATAATACATTTATAAATACAGTCATAATACATTTATAAATAGTCATAATACATTTATAAATACGGTCATAATACATTTATAAATACAGTCATAATACATTTATAAATACAGTCATAATAAATTTATAAATACAGTCATAATACATTTATAAATACAGTCATAATACATTTATAAATACAGTCATAATACATTTATAAATACAGTCATAATACATTTATAAATACAGTCATAATACATTTATAAATAGTCATAATACATTTATAAATACGGTCATAATACATTTATAAATAGTCATAATACATTTATAAATACAGTCATAATACATTTATAAATACAGTCATAATACATTTATAAATACAGTCATAATACATTTATAAATACAGTCATAATACATTTATAAATACAGTCATAATACATTTATAAATACGGTCATAATACATTTATAAATACGGTCATAATACATTTATAAATACGGTCATAATACATTTATTAATACATAAAACCAAATTGATCATACTTTTCATCCATCAGAAACCCACATTATTATTGCATTTCTGTTTAATATCGATGTCTACAGCTCCAACTTCCTTATAGCCTGAAACTTGCAAGTGGTCAATTGACAGGCTTCGAACTATCTCACTTCACCTTTTTTACTGTTTCAGATAGTTTATAAACTGCACACAATCGTCTTAATATACCTTAAATAAATGTAAAAAAGATGTGTATTTTTTCCGGTAGAAAAATTTCCCGGCCGAAGGCCGAATTCCTTCTAAATTTAGAGGCTCGCTATCGCTCACCAGCAAAAAATCGACAATTAAAGGGCACGAAAGGTTTTAATATTGACGACAAAATGAGGCGAAAGGTCTCAAAATCGCCAAACTAACGGAACGAACGTCTTAAACCCTCAAAACTAATATGCTAAACATGAGGGAGAAGGGGATCCAGAAAAAACGAGTCGTACCCCCTTAAGTGTAGTGAAATGAATAAGAGGAGGAGGTATTTGTGAGAGTTAGCTGAATTACTCTCTGTGTAGGTGGGACACAAACAAAAACAGTAAGTGAAGCCAGGTAAAATAAACATTAGTTCCAGCCATTCCTTAACAGATGACTATGGGTCCTCCAATTGTTTGTCTTCAATAAATCTGAATGTAAGCGTAAACTATTGTTGTTTTCGCCTATCACTAATGTCTTGGAATGATTCGTACTAAATATTACACTGGTGTAATATTAGGGGGTTTGTGTGTGTGTGTTTTTGTTTTTTTGTTTTTTTTGGGGGGAGGGGTTTATTGTTCACATGTGTGGGGAGGATCCTCTCACACAACACTTCTAGACAAAGTAGAAAGGAAAGCCTTTCGTATCATTAACTCCCGTCCACTCACCGACTCTCTGCAATCTCTCTCTCTGCACCGCAATGTTGCATCTCTCTTGCTATTCTAACGCTACTACAATAATCAGTGATCCTCAGAGCTCTCCCAGTGTATACAACCTCCTCTACGTAGGGTATGTGGTACCCGTCTTGCAACACAATCCCACCCCTACTCTGTGCAATTCTTCAACCCAAGAGTGAAATATTACTCTGTCTTTCTTCTATTCAACAGCTGAGCTCTGGAACCCTCTCCCAGAATCAGTCTTTCCCTCCTCCTATTAATTAAAATGCTTCAAACTCCGTGTGTCCAGGTATTTTGGCTCGAACGTCCCTTGATTTTGGCCCTGTCACTCTTTCAAATATGGGGGAGGCACTCGCTACAGGCAGTTATGCCTTTTGTCTCCCTCACTCACATAGAACACAAACAAAAACAATATACATATATATATATATATATATATACAGTATATTGCGTACCCTAATACAAATATATATATATATATACAGTATATTGCGTACCCTAATACAAATATATATATATATATACAGTATATTGCGTACCCTAATACAAATATATATATATATATACAGTATATTGCGTACCCTAATACAAATATATATATATATACAGTATATTGCGTACCCTAATACAAATATATATATATATACAGTATATTGCGTACCCTAATACAAATATATATATATATATACAGTATATTGCGTACCCTAATACAAATATATATATATATAATTATATATACAGTATATTGCGTACCCTAATACAAATATATATATATATACAGTATATTGCGTACCCTAATACAAATATATATATATATACAGTATATTGCGTACCCTAATACAAATATATATATATATACAGTATATTGCGTACCCTAATACAAATTCCTAAGGTTTGACTACCATTCAACTCTGACATTCCATCCAGCAAAAAGATACACCCCCCATTGGAATCACACTAGCGTATAAACATGCAAATTTCAAATAATTATATCGGTTCATTGACAATATATTTTGTTTATATATAGAAAAACGACTTTTTCAGCCAAGGAAGGATGTATCGTAATCAATAGGTCAATCAAATTATAAGCATGCCCGATAAATATCAATATAACGGATGAAATTATAATCCAACGTTCTACTGTATTTGGGAAGGATTCATGTTTGCAGTAGGGAAAGTGTTAATGATTTTGCAGTAGGTAAGTGTTAATTATAGTGGTGGTGATTGTGAAAGATACAGGGACAGGACGCCAAACAATGCTTTATTACACTACTACTACCCCTCCAAACCTCTCACACACCACACGTTAAGACCTTTCGCCCCATTTCTTTCAATATTAAGACTTTTCCTTTAAATGTTGGTGTCGATTTATTCCTGGCGAGTGATAGCGAGCCTGTAATTTGAGAGGAACCGGCCTTTGGCCGGGATTTTTTTTATCGAAAAATGTACAAATTTATCTTGAAGGAGGGTTTATGCCGTTTTCTTTAAGCTTGATGGAGGTCTATGGAGGACAAGTTACAAAATCTAAAATAACAAAAATAGAAGATACATACAGTGAATGAACAAATAGAAGATACATACAGTGAATGAACAAATAGAAGATACATACAGTGCATGAACAAATAGACGATACATACAGTGAATGAACAAATAGAAGATACATACAGTGAATGAACAAATAGAAGATACATACAGTGAATGAACAAATAGAAGATACATACAGTGAATGAACAAATAGACGATACATACAGTGAATGAACAAATAGAAGATACATACAGTGAATGAACAAATAGAAGATACATACAGTGAATGAACAAATAGAAGATACATACAGTGAATGAACAAATAGAAGATACATACAGTGAATGAACAAATAGAAGATACATACAGTGAATGAACAAATAGAAGATACATACAGTGAATGAACAAATAGAAGATACATACAGTGAATGAACAAATAGAAGATACATACAGTGAATGAACAAATAGAAGATACATACAGTGAATGAACAAATAGAAGATACATACAGTGAATGAACAAATAGAAGATACATACAGTGAATGAACAAATAGAAGATACATACAGTGAATGAACAAATATAAGATACATACAGTGCATGAACAAATAGAAGATACATACAGTGAATGAACAAATAGAAGATACATACAGTGAATGAACAAATAGAAGATACATACAGTGCATGAACAAATAGAAGATACATACAGTAAATGAACAAATAGAAGATACATACAGTGAATGAACAAATAGAAGATACATACAGTGAATGAACAAATAGAAGATACATACAGTGAATGAACAAATAGAAGATACATACAGTGGATGAACAAATAAATGCGCCCATCCCCCCTTAATCAACCAGAGACTCCCTTAACCCTTTCTTTTAGCGGGTACGTTTGTGGTTTTATTTCAGCTTTATTTAAACTATTTTGTGCAGTTTAAGAAGGATCTGTGGTAGCCAAAAGGGTTAATTGAGATAGTTTGAAGACTGTTAATATCTGGAGGCCCTTTTGAAACTGAATAAAATTGCCTAATAATAGCTAAGATAAAATGAAAAGACGTCGCCGGTACAGAAGGGGTTAATCCAGGGAGACGGTACCCGCCGGCTATATCTCGGAAACACTGTTCAACCTGAGCGAGGATTGAACCCAAGCCCGTTAACCCGTTCAGTACCAGGGACGTCCTTTTCATCATATTCTGGCAACACTTAGACGATTTGATTCAGCTCAGCACGGACCTCTAGCAATAATAAGGCTTCAAACTATCTCAACCAACCCTTTTTACTACTACACATCCTTCCTAAGCTGCATAATATTGTCTAAATATAGTTTGAATGTAATATAACAGAGTCAACAGACGTCGCTGGTACTCAAAGGGTTATCGACTGAGGCTAGAAAGGGGTTAAATTATTCCACCTCACGTTTCCAAATTCTGGCTGTGACTCGTCTATGGAGCCTCTTAATCCCTTGAAGCTCTGACGCGTTTTAGCAGTTTATTTTGGCTATCATTAGACGACTTTATGCAGCTTAGGAAGGATCTGTGGGTAATAAAAGGGTAAATACTATCTCAATCAACCCTCTGACTTCCGTATACCGTTACTAATCTGAATAAAATCGTCTAATAGTAGCTAGAAAACAGAACAGACACGCGTACTGGAGCTTGAAATGGTTAATTATAACACAAAAGTACTGTACACTCGGGTACCATAGTCTCTCGCCCACTCATACAAATTCGTGGACCTCACTATTTCTAATTATGGAAGTATATCTCTGGACACGAATTTACGAATATAATTTTCTATAAATCAAAATAATACAAAACTATATATACTCTTAATTGACAAGCAAGTTGCATCCAAAAGTCAATCCAGATAGTTATAGTTGCATAAACAATAACAAAGGTGGTCCAGGAATTATTATGGGTGGGCTGGAGACTATGGTATCCGACTGTACATATAAGGTCAAACATTGTGTGGTGTATAAATGGTTATCTGTATTAGACTTGACAATTATTATGGGTGGGCTGGAGACTATGGTATCCGACTGTACATATAAGGTCAAACATTGTGTGGTGTATAAATGGTTATCTGTATTAGACTTGACAATTATTATGGGTGGGCTGGAGACTATGGTATCCGACTGTACATATAAGGTCAAACATTGTGTGGTGTATAAATGGTTATCTGTATTAGACTTGACAATTATTATGGGTGGGCTGGAGACTATGGTATCCGACTGTACATATAAGGTCAAACATTGTGTGGTGTATAAATGGTTATCTGTATTAGACTTGACAATTATTATGGGTGGGCTGGAGACTATGGTATCCGACTGTACATATAAGGTCAAACATTGTGTGGTGTATAAATGGTTATCTGTATTAGACTTGACAATTATTATGGGTGGGCTGGAGACTATGGTATCCGACTGTACATATAAGGTCAAACATTGTGTGGTGTATAAATGGTTATCTGTATTAGACTTGACAATTATTATGGGTGGGCTGGAGACTATGGTATCCGACTGTACATATAAGGTCAAACATTGTGTGGTGTATAAATGGTTATCTGTATTAGACTTGACAATTATTATGGGTGGGCTGGAGACTATGGTATCCGACTGTACATATAAGGTCAAACATTGTGTGGTGTATAAATGGTTATCTGTATTAGACTTGACAATTATTATGGGTGGGCTGGAGACTATGGTATCCGACTGTACATATAAGGTCAAACATTGTGTGGTGTATAAATGGTTATCTGTATTAGACTTGACAATTATTATGGGTGGGCTGGAGACTATGGTATCCGACTGTACATATAAGGTCAAACATTGTGTGGTGTATAAATGGTTATCTGTATTAGACTTGACAATTATTATGGGTGGGCTGGAGACTATGGTATCCGACTGTACATATAAGGTCAAACATTGTGTGGTGTATAAATGGTTATCTGTATTAGACTTGACAATTATTATGGGTGGGCTGGAGACTATGGTATCCGACTGTACATATAAGGTCAAACATTGTGTGGTGTATACATGGTTATCTGTATTAGACTTGACAATTATTATGGGTGGGCTGGAGACTATGGTATCCGACTGTACATATAAGGTCAAACATTGTGTGGTGTATAAATGGTTATCTGTATTAGACTTGACAATTATTATGGGTGGGCTGGAGACTATGGTATCCGACTGTACATATAAGGTCAAACATTGTGTGGTGTATAAATGGTTATCTGTATTAGACTTGACAATTATTATGGGTGGGCTGGAGACTATGGTATCCGACTGTACATATAAGGTCAAACATTGTGTGGTGTATAAATGGTTATCTGTATTAGACTTGACAATTATTATGGGTGGGCTGGAGACTATGGTATCCGACTGTACATATAAGGTCAAACATTGTGTGGTGTATAAATGGTTATCTGTATTAGACTTGACAATTATTATGGGTGGGCTGGAGACTATGGTATCCGACTGTACATATAAGGTCAAACATTGTGTGGTGTATAAATGGTTATCTGTATTAGACTTGACAATTATTATGGGTGGGCTGGAGACTATGGTATCCGACTGTACATATAAGGTCAAACATTGTGTGGTGTATAAATGGTTATCTGTATTAGACTTGACAATTATTATGGGTGGGCTGGAGACTATGGTATCCGACTGTACATATAAGGTCAAACATTGTGTGGTGTATAAATGGTTATCTGTATTAGACTTGACAATTATTATGGGTGGGCTGGAGACTATGGTATCCGACTGTACATATAAGGTCAAACATTGTGTGGTGTATAAATGGTTATCTGTATTAGACTTGACAATTATTATGGGTGGGCTGGAGACTATGGTATCCGACTGTACATATAAGGTCAAACATTGTGTGGTGTATAAATGGTTATCTGTATTAGACTTGACAATTATTATGGGTGGGCTGGAGACTATGGTATCCGACTGTACATATAAGGTCAAACATTGTGTGGTGTATAAATGGTTATCTGTATTAGACTTGACAATTATTATGGGTGGGCTGGAGACTATGGTATCCGACTGTACATATAAGGTCAAACATTGTGTGGTGTATAAATGGTTATCTGTATTAGACTTGACAATTATTATGGGTGGGCTGGAGACTATGGTATCCGACTGTACATATAAGGTCAAACATTGTGTGGTGTATAAATGGTTATCTGTATTAGACTTGACAATTATTATGGGTGGGCTGGAGACTATGGTATCCGACTGTACATATAAGGTCAAACATTGTGTGGTGTATAAATGGTTATCTGTATTAGACTTGACAATTATTATGGGTGGGCTGGAGACTATGGTATCCGACTGTACATATAAGGTCAAACATTGTGTGGTGTATAAATGGTTATCTGTATTAGACTTGACAATTATTATGGGTGGGCTGGAGACTATGGTATCCGACTGTACATATAAGGTCAAACATTGTGTGGTGTATAAATGGTTATCTGTATTAGACTTGACAATTATTATGGGTGGGCTGGAGACTATGGTATCCGACTGTACATATAAGGTCAAACATTGTGTGGTGTATAAATGGTTATCTGTATTAGACTTGACAATTATTATGGGTGGGCTGGAGACTATGGTATCCGACTGTACATATAAGGTCAAACATTGTGTGGTGTATAAATGGTTATCTGTATTAGACTTGACAATTATTATGGGTGGGCTGGAGACTATGGTATCCGACTGTACATATAAGGTCAAACATTGTGTGGTGTATAAATGGTTATCTGTATTAGACTTGACAATTATTATGGGTGGGCTGGAGACTATGGTATCCGACTGTACATATAAGGTCAAACATTGTGTGGTGTATAAATGGTTATCTGTATTAGACTTGACAATTATTATGGGTGGGCTGGAGACTATGGTATCCGACTGTACATATAAGGTCAAACATTGTGTGGTGTATAAATGGTTATCTGTATTAGACTTGACAATTATTATGGGTGGGCTGGAGACTATGGTATCCGACTGTACATATAAGGTCAAACATTGTGTGGTGTATAAATGGTTATCTGTATTAGACTTGACAATTATTATGGGTGGGCTGGAGACTATGGTATCCGACTGTACATATAAGGTCAAACATTGTGTGGTGTATAAATGGTTATCTGTATTAGACTTGACAATTATTATGGGTGGGCTGGAGACTATGGTATCCGACTGTACATATAAGGTCAAACATTGTGTGGTGTATAAATGGTTATCTGTATTAGACTTGACAATTATTATGGGTGGGCTGGAGACTATGGTATCCGACTGTACATATAAGGTCAAACATTGTGTGGTGTATAAATGGTTATCTGTATTAGACTTGACAATTATTATGGGTGGGCTGGAGACTATGGTATCCGACTGTACATATAAGGTCAAACATTGTGTGGTGTATAAATGGTTATCTGTATTAGACTTGACAATTATTTCTATATTGTTCTTATATATTTATGTTGATTGTTTTAGTGTAATGGAATAGACAATGACAAAAACAAAATTAATGTTATATCTAAATATCTATATGCTCAGGCCCAATACCCACTTAAAAAGAGTTAAATATAAAATAATAATACAAATTAATGCAATACAGTGAATAAGTCAACAAATTAATGCAATACAGTGAATAAGTCAACAAATTAATGCAATACAGTGAATAAGTCAACAAATTAATGCAATACAGTGAATAAGTCAACAAATTAATGCAATACAGTGAATAAGTCAACAAATTAATGCAATACAGTGAATAAGTCAACAAATTAATGCAATACAGTGAATAAGTTAACAAATTAATGCAATACAGTGAATAAGTTAAACTTGTATTGGTATCACCGATAAAAGTAAACGCATTGAAAATTATGTTTAATTTCATTCTTGCCATTACTTGGCGATTATATTCAGCTTAGGAAGGACATCAAGACAATGGCTAAAATATACTGAAATTGACCGTTTGGCACCCACAAACCTTTCTAAATTCAAGGGGAGATTTCCACTTGAGGGATTTTTTTCTTGACTCCTTTCTCCCTCATGTTTAGCCCCATTGATTTTCTAATTTTAAGACGTTCGTTCCATTATTTTGACGATTTTAAGTACTTTCGACCCATTTCTGTCAATTTTAAGACCTTTCGTGCCATTTAGGTGTCGATTTTATCCTGGCGAGCGATAGCGAGCCTGTAATTTAAGAGGAACCGGCTTTCAGCCGGGACATTTTTCTACCGAAAAATGTACAAATTTATCTTGAAAGGGGCTCAAGGGGGTGTAATCTTAAGCTTGATGGATATCTAGGGACCAAACTATAAACCTCCCCTTAATATAACCGTCTAACAATAACCTCAATAAAACCAAAGATTTTGCCACGTTATGCCTAAATGTGTTATGCCCTAATGTGTGGGAATGTGTGTTTTTATCGGTGTGTGTTCGTTGTTTTATGTTGTTTTGGTGTTTTCCCTGTTCTTGCTCTGTCTTGAGTCGGCTACCCCCAAGACAAAAAGAAAACAAAAATACAATAGAATGAAATAGAAAATAAAAAAATAGGAAAAATGGGGATTGGGCCTGATCATATAGATAGATAGATATATAGATAGATATATAGATAGATAGATAGATGCCTAAAATATAGATTATGTAATGATTTGAACAGGTGAGTGTAGCTAGCTAGGCCTGCCTAGGTAGAACTATAGCGCTTAAGGCTAGATTTCCACCTGGATGATATTTTTCTGAACCTCTTTCTCCCTCATGTTTAGCCCCATTGTATGTGAGATTTAAAGACGCTTGCCCCATTAGTTTGGCGATTTTAAGAACCCTCGCCCCATTTCTGTCAATTTTAAGACCATTCGTGCCATTTAGGTGTCGATTTTTTCCTGGCGAGCGATAGCGAGCCTGTAATTTAAGGGGAATCGGCCTTCGGTCTGGACATTTTTCTACCGAAAAATGTCCAAATTTATCTTGAAAGGGGGTCTAGGGGGTGTAATTTTAAGCTTGATGGAATTCTAGGGAACGAACTAAAAAGCTCCCCTTAAGTGTGCTTGCTGGCTTAATGATCCAATAGGGTTGATAGCCTCTCAAGTCCTATTTTATCTAACTAAACAAATCTACTCGGAGCGGCTTGGGTGATGGTAGAGTGTCCGAACAACATTTGTCAGTTGCCAAAACAAACAACACATTGTTTGCAGTCAATCAGCTCGAAGTGGAATTTATATTGTAGCTCAAAAGGAGAGAGTGCATGTTCGCCAGGTGAAAAAGAAAGAAAAATACTATAGCAATAAAAAACACTATAGCAATAAAAAACACTATAGCAATAAAAACACTATAGCAATAAAAAACACTATGGCAATAAAAAACACTATAGCAATAAAAAACACTATAGCAATAAAAAACACTATAGCAATAAAAAACACTATAGCAATAAAAAACACTATAGCAATAAAAAACACCCTGACAACACTCGCACCACGCACACTTACAGTACAATTATACTCTCACATTTACATTCACTAATACACCCCCCCCTGAGGCTATGGTACACTCGGGTACCATAGTCTCTAACCCACTCATACACATTCGTGGATTTAATTTATTTCTAATTATGGAAGTATTTATCTGGAAATGACTTTATGAATATTTTGTTCTATAAATCAACTACAAAACAGTATATACTATTTATTGACAAGCAAATTCTATCCAAAAATAATTCCAGATAATTATGGTTGCATACAGAAAAACATAGGTGGTCCAGGAATGCTTATGAGTGGGCTAGAGACTATGGTATCCGAGTGTACATTGTTTTGCATATGTATCTTAATAGTACAGTATTTATCTTATCCTAGTCAATATGTATCTTAATAGTACAGTATTTATCTTATCCTAGTCAATATGTATCTTAAAAGTACAGTATTTATCTTATCCTAGTCAATATGTATCTTAAAAGTACAGTATTTATCTTATCCTAGTCAATATGTATCTTAAAAGTACAGTATTTATCTTATCCTAGTCAATATGTATCTTAAAAGTACAGTATTTATCTTATCCTAGTCAATATGTATCTTAATAGTACAGTATTTATCTTATCCTAGTCAATATGTATCTTAAAAGTACAGTATTTATCTTATCCTAGTCAATATGTATCTTAAAAGTACAGTATTTATCTTATCCTAGTCAATATGTATCTTAATAGTACAGTATTTATCTTATCCTAGTCAATATGTATCTTAAAAGTACAGTATTTATCTTATCCTAGTCAATATGTATCTTAAAAGTACAGTATTTATCTTATCCTAGTCAATATGTATCTTAAAAGTACAGTATTTATCTTATCCTAGTCAATATGTATCTTAATAGTACAGTATTTATCTTATCCTAGTCAATATGTATCTTAAAAGTACAGTATTTATCTTATCCTAGTCAATATGTATCTTAAAAGTACAGTATTTATCTTATCCTAGTCAATATGTATCTTAAAAGTACAGTATTTATCTTATCCTAGTCAATATGTATCTTAAAAGTACAGTATTTATCTTATCCTAGTCAATATGTATCTTAATAGTACAGTATTTATCTTATCCTAGTCAATATGTATCTTAAAAGTACAGTATTTATCTTATCCTAGTCAATATGTATCTTAAAAGTACAGTATTTATCTTATCCTAGTCAATATGTATCTTAAAAGTACAGTATTTATCTTATCCTAGTCAATATGTATCTTAAAAGTACAGTATTTATCTTATCCTAGTCAATATGTATCTTAAAAGTACAGTATTTATCTTATCCTAGTCAATATGTATCTTAAAAGTACAGTATTTATCTTATCCTAGTCAATATGTATCTTAAAAGTACAGTATTTATCTTACCCTAGTCAATATGTATCTTAATAGTACAGTATTTATCTTATCCTAGTCAATATGTATCTTAAAAGTACAGTATTTATCTTATCCTAGTCAATATGTATCTTAAAAGTACAGTATTTATGTTATCCTAGTCAATATGTATCTTAAAAGTACAGTATTTATCTTATCCTAGTCAATATAGGCTACTAACGTATTCCGCCAAACAATCAGACACTTTCCCTCTTTAATTAAATAGTTACATGTATGCTCTCTCGGAGTGCCTTTCTGGCTATTATTATGCAATTATACGCAGATTACGAAAGATCTTTAGGAATGAAAGGGGTAAAAACTATCCTAATAAACCATCTGACTTACAACACTGCCTGCTAAGTGAACAAAATCATTTCATGGAAGCCAAATTAAAAGGAAGAAGCGTGTCCTCGAAAGGGTTAAGGGGAGGTTTCTAGTTTGTTTCCTACTCCTCCAGCAATTTTAAAGTGTCACCCCCTTGACCCCCTTTCAAGATAAATTTGTACATTTTTCGGTAGAAAAATGTCCTGGCCGAGGCCGGTTACTCTTAAATTACAGGCTCGCTATCGCTCGCCAGGATAAAATTGACACCTAAATGGCACGAAAGGTCTTAAAATTGACAGAATGGGGCGGACATTCTTAAAATCACCAAACTAATGGGGCAAACGTCTTAAAATCTCAAAAGCAATGGGTTAGACATGAGGGAGAAAGGGGTCAAGAAAAAAGTCCCTCAAGTGGAAATCTGCCCTTAACAGTTATACATATTACGGGCTACTTGGTATCGGGCATAGTAATAAATGTGGGAATTAAGACACAAATGCAGAGCAGGGACCCAGTTTATTGAAGGTTTGGCCAGTAAGGCTTCTTCAGGAATAACACACAGTAGTGGAGGACAGTCAACAAAATATATCTCTTACCATAAGGAAACAACACAACGAAAACAACAGCAGGAAATGTTCAAATAGTTTAGTCTGGTTCTCGACTCGTTAATAAATATGCCAGTGAATGATACCATGAACTTAAATAAAGGTTCCTTTTCACTGGCCAAACCACTTCCATATTTATTAAGGGAAGGTTTTCACTGGCCAAACCACTTCCATATTTATTAAGGGAAGGTTTTCACTGGCCAAACCACTTCCATATTTATTAAGGGAAGGTTTTCACTGGACAAACCACTTCCATATTTATTAAGGGAAGGTTTTCACTGGACAAACCACTTCCATATTTATTAAGGGAAGGTTTTCACTGGCCAAACCACTTCCATATTTATTAAGGGAAGGTTTTCACTGGACAAACCACTTCCATATTTATTAAGGGAAGGTTTTCACTGGACAAACCACTTCCATATTTATTAAGGGAAGGTTTTCACTGGCCAAACCACTTCCATATTTATTAAGGGAAGGTTTTCACTGGCCAAACCACTTCCATATTTATTAAGGGAAGGTTTTCACTGGCCAAACCACTTCCATATTTATTAAGGGAAGGTTTTCACTGGACAAACCACTTCCATATTTATTAAGGGAAGGTTTTCACTGGACAAACCACTTCCATATTTATTAAGGGGAGGTTTTCACTGGCCAAACCACTTGCATATTTATTAAGGGGAGGTTTATAGTTTATTACCTTAACCTCCATCAAAATTAAAATTAAACCCCCTTGACCCCCTTTCAAGATAAATGTGTACATTTTTCGGTAGAAAAATGTCCAGGCCGAAGGCCGGTTCCTCTTAAATTACAGGCTCGCTATCGCTCGACAGGGAAAATTCGACACCTAAATGGCACGAAAGGTCTTAAAATTGACAGAAATGGGGTGAAAGTTCTTAAAATCGCCAAACTAATGGGGCAAACGTCTTAAAATCTCAAAAGCAACGGGGCTAGACATGAGGGAGAAAGGGGTCAAGAAAAAAGTCCCTCAAGTGGATATGTCCCCTTAACGAGTCGAGAGCCAGACTAAACTATTTGAACATTTCCTGCTGTTGTTTTCGTTGTGTTGTTTCCTTATGGTAAGAGATATATTTTGTTGACTGTCCTCCACTACTGTGTGTTATTCCTGAAGAAGCCTTACTGGCCAAACCTTCAATAAACTGGGTCCCTGCTCTGCATTTGTGTCTTAATTCCCACATCTGTTGCAGCCATTGCTGTTTCTTCACCATAGTAATACATCTTTTCATAGGGACGCATTTGTACACACCATGAGTAGAAAATAAGTAATCTTTAAGCTTTAAACAAGTGATCGAGTGATATGAAGTTCTACTTCATATATTAGCACTTGGTTTCTTGGCATTATTCGATATGGTTATCCACAATTATTATGAATACGTTTGCATGATATGTAAAACTATATACGAAACTATGCCATGATTACCAATATACTTTGCTACACAATCTTTATAATAGTTGACTAATCAAGCTGGAGACAGGACAATTTACCGCCAGCGAATAAACAAATTTAAATTAAAACAAACTATACGATCCGGTGGTTTATACCTCTGTTAATTTCATATTTCCCTAGATAAATATATAATTGCCATGTATTTAAGAATTTTCAGAAGAACGCAATCGTATCTTCCCATAACTTTGAAGATATATGTGAACTTAACTCGGTAAAATAAATTATGTTCTATATATTCATATCGCAGATCAATTACTGTATTACAGTCTTAATATATATTCTTACCAAAAAGTATCTGAATCCCATATATTTTAATTTAGAAACCCGAAAACTATGAGCCTAAAGGGAGAAAGAAACCCAAATGCATTACCCCTTCAGCCTAAGGAGTTGGACAACGAGAAAACTTCCGCTCCACCTCTTGCACACTACATAAACCTGTCTGCTTCAGCCAGGCCAAATATTACCAAGCGGTCACAAAGAGAACCAAACCCCACCTTTTCACACGCTTGCTTGCTGTTCACTTCTTTCTTAAGGGGAGATGGGCCCCCTTCTTCCTCATGTTTAACCCCATTAGTTTTTAGATTTTAAGACGTTCGATTAGCCTATTAGTGTGGCGATTTTAAGATCTTTCGTCCCATTTCGTTATCATTATAAAGACTTTTCGTGTCATTTAGGTGACTATTTTCTCCTGGCGAGCGATAGCAAGCCTGTAATTTAAGAGGAACCGGCCTTCGGCCGGACATTTTTTATATCGAAGAATGTACCCATTTATCTTGAAGGAGGGTCTTGGGCGCGTGTTTTTATAAGCTTGATGAAGGTCTAGGGAGTAAATTGAACAAATAGAACAAAACATACATACATGAACAAATAGAACAAAACATACATACATGAACAAATAGAACAAAACATACATACATGAACAAATAGAACAAAACATACATACATGAACAAATAGAACAAAACATACATACATGAACAAATAGAACAAAACATACATACATGAACAAATAGAACAAAACATACATACATGAACAAATAGAACAAAACATACATACATGAACAAACCAATACGCCAACCCAGCCTTAATTTACTTCCTTCCCATCTCTTCATTAATACACTTGAGTACACAGAGATCGGGCAACTTTCCACAGAACTCCAGCGTAGTATGTATGGAAGTAAGGAGTGTGGTTTGCTAAACAGTACTGAAACAGTACTAATCCATTGTATTATGATGAACTATTATCTTAAGACAAATGTTCTATTTATTACTTTCGCACTTGACATCACAGAGGGATACATTGTATGCGCACGGCATATAATGTTCTTATATCCTTTTATTGCAAATTATCAATATTTACATATTTTATTTATCAGTCATATATATATATTGAGAATATATCACAAATACACGTGAGCCACTAAATGTTTCTAGTCTCTCAGTGGGGATCGAACCATCGACCATCAGGATGATAGCCGACGCTTTAATCAATTACACCACGGCAGACTGCCGTGGTGTAATTGATTAAAGCGTCGGCTATCATCCTGATGGTCGATGGTTCGATCCCCACTGAGAGACTAGAAATATATATATATATATATATATATATATATATATATATATAGAGAGAGAGAGAGAGAGAGAGAGAAAGTGGGAGCGACTGAGAGAGGTTGTGTACAGGGTTTTAAAGAAACTTATGTACACTCGGCCGCAATTCCGCGTGGGCCACCTAGTCATCGGGTTTGGGTAAATCCGTTGTGTAGTTTGTTCGCTCTGAATATAGTAAGATCTCACACTCCCCTCCCTGAATCAATCGAAGATTTTGCCCCATAGATGGCGCAGCTTGATGGGAAGGGAGGGAGCTTGTCGTAGTGTTAAAAGGGTAGGACACAATGGGAGGAGGTGACGTTCTATAACATGCAGTGACGAATGTTAAACTTATTTACTTTTACTTGTTCATACAATAATGTTCCCGAAACTAATTCGTAATGAACAGTAGATTCCCTCTTTCAGTAACTGAAACGTCACTCTCTCTCTCTCTCTCTCTCTCCACCCACTCTATTGGCCTTCCTCTCCCTCTCCGAGCTCGGACTTTTTTCTATCCTCTAGTCTATTTTTTTCCCAACTGATGGTAAATAGTAATTTTTCTATCTTTGTTACTCGGCTATAAGGTAGATTTTGTAGCGAAAGATGATGTTTATTATGAAAACTTGGCATTAATATGACACACAGCCATAGTAGTTTCATATATTTCCAATAAGTATCGAGAAATCAGCTAATAAGAGATTCAATTTACGATCAGCTGGAAAACAAAATAGAGTATAGTTGTCACTAAGGGAGTACAAAGGAGTACACAGGAAATCAAGCAACAACAGATCTAGTGACCCTTCTAGGCTGCTTGTCCTCCAAAACACTGAGGATCAAGTGTCCTAACAGTGGATGGAGGGAGGTAAGGGTGGCGAGGTGACTAACAAGGTGGGTGGAGGTGGAGGAGTTGTGGTGGGATTGTTTAGACTGGTGGATGAATTAGTCCATGAGCCAGGCCAGATATCGGTACCACCTGGGGTGACTAAACACGAATGGTACTAAAATGTTTATAGAGTGACTGTAAGTACATTAAGATATGATAGCCTTCTCGCACTGGTAGCTTAGTCTAATTTTTTTGATGCAATAGGGGCGCTACCCAAAAATAAAGATTTTTAGCGTGACGCTCGGCGTTTTCCTCATTTTCTTTAAAATCCATCACACAATCATCGCGAAACTTTGAACACCTATGTAGAATTATATTCTCTACCAGAGTTGTTCCTAGGTATTTTTCAAATTTCCTCATATTTCGGAATATACTCTATATTTTGGGTATTTTCCTCTAAATCTAGAATAAATCCTTAAATATGGGGAACATTGAAAAATATATTCTAACAGCTCTTGTAGCTTATTTGATTCTCTACAAGAATTATTCCGATGTGTATTTCAAGTTTCTCCATATTTAGGGGTTTATTTCATATTTGGGGATTTTTTGTTATATTTTGGGGATAATTTATTATTGGAAGGAGCAAACATATGTAGAGTGGTTTCCATGTAATGTGTTTGTTTGTTCATGGTTTAATGGTGATATTTTTTGCAGGTGTGTGTCGACTGTTTGACGGCAGGATGGAACCATCTGCGAGGAAGAGAGCACGGATCGACTGTATCATCCACTGCTCTGATGATGACAGCGATGCTCTGGTGTCACCACAGAATTTGGACTCCTGGAACACATTGCTCAGGGCTGCAGAAATCAGGCAGCATGATCCAGTCCTGGAAGCAGCCAAGGGCCTTGAAGAAGGAGGAATACCACACATACATTATCACCGTAAATGTCGTAGTCTCTTTACAATGAAGAAGTCACTGGATTCTATCCTTGCCAAGGGTGTCAAGATAGAATCAGCAAGCGTCGACCCCAGGAGGAGGGCATCAAGGGATGCCCCTAGTACTAGCAGGGTGTATGCCAAAGGATGTATCTTCTGCGAGAAGTCAAGCAAGTACATAAAAACAACAAAGACAAGGGAGCCACTCATACAGTGTGTTGAGCTACGAGCAGATGAGAAGATTTGCAGAGCAGCAATAAGGAAACTCAACCAGAGAATCCTTGGTTTAGTTAGCAGAGACCTTGTTGCTGCAGAGGGTCACTACCACAAGTCGTGCTACAAACTCTTCACAAAAGATGATTTCCCAGCGGCCGCCAGGTCGGGTGCAGGTGAAAATCAGGAAGAAAGCGAGGAAGCACGCTACGAAGAGGTTGAGACAGAAGCCCTCGAGGAACTCTGCTTGTATATAAGGACCAAATTATTCCCCAACCCAGAGGTACTGCCTATGACAAACCTCACATCTAGGCTTGAGAGATCCATGATGTCCCGTGGTATTATCCAACTGAAACCAGCGACAAAGAAACATGTTCGCCGAAAGATTGAAACCGAGTTTGGAGAATCACTACGCTTTGTCCCAGATGAGAAAGGAAAGCTTCTAATCTATCCACGCAGCCTCTCAATGGACGACCTTGCCCGGCAAGCACACAAAATGGCAAAAGACCTGCAAGAAGCAAGAGCAGCTAACTCTGAAGATGTCTTAACCAAAGCAGGAATGCAGCTGAGGAATGAGATCAATAAACAAGATGTGAGTCAGCCATGGCCTCCCGATACAGATCAGAATGTCATTCCTGCAGCAGTCACTCAATTCCTGCACACCCTGCTGACAGGAGAGTGTGAGTGTGAAACTCCCTCTGAAAGAGCTCAACGTCTTGCCACTTCCTTTGGCAGTGACTTGGTCTTTGCTGTTACCAGTGGCAAGACAAAACCACCCAAGCACGTACTGCTGACCAATGCTGTAAAGTCTTTGACAGGAAACACAGAACTGATCCGAACTCTGAATCGTCTTGGTCACTGTGTGTCTTACTCAATGTTTGAGGAGATCGATACAGCCCTTTGTATCCAGAAGCTGGAATGCTCAAAGGATGACATTCCACTGCCAGCAAACATCTACCCTGGTGTGTTCACAACCCTGGCCTGGGATAACATTGACCGACTTGAAGAGACCCTAAGTGGAGCAGGTACTTCTCATAGAGTCAATGGCATTGCTGTCCAGTCCAAGGTTGCAGGCTCTGTGCCAGAGAAAGTCCTGCCAGAGATTACCAAGTCCAAGATAAGAAGCATCACTCAGACATCATCAATGCTGCCAATATACAATGTTGGGCGGCGGGCAGGGCCACCTAGGATTGAGACTGCGTATGTCGACACTACCAAGGAAGTCCAGGATTCAAAGACAAAGAACCATATCTGGCTTCTTACTCGAATGTCAGACCATGAGGACCAGTCCATCAGCAGTTGGACTGGGTTCAACATCAAAATGCGCAGAGACATTGCAGTGGTTCAGGACACTGTAAGCTACCTGCCCACTATCAATGCTCCCGCAACAGAAATGTCCACCGTTAATGAAATCTTGGAACAAACGCATGCTATCATGCAGTCCTTACAGCTTAACAAGATTGTGTGCGTGTTTGATCAAGCACTCTATGCCAAAGCTGCCGAAGTTATCTGGAAACAAGAGAAGTTCAAGAACATTATCATCAGGATGGGCGTCTTCCACACAATCTGTAATCTCATCTCCACCATAGGAAAGAGGTTTCAAGATGCAGGTCTTAGAGATCTGTGTGTGGAATCAGGTATCATCGCAGAAGGATCAGTGTCAGGAGTGATGAACGGCAAGAGGTACAACAGAGCAGTGAGACTACACAAGCTCGTGTATGAAGCACTGATGAGGCTTGCATGGAAAGGCTTCCTTTCATGGCTAGAAGAAAACCATTCAAGGGACATACACCATCTAGATGAAACACTGAAGGACATCAACAGCTTTCACAGCAATGTGTCTCAGGGACTCTTTCAAGAGCTGATGGAGAGTGAATCATGCACACATATCATGAAGCTTTTCCAAGTTTATCTTGAGACCCTCAGAGATGAACACAACCTCTCAGCATTCTGGATGTCATACCTGGACATGGTTGAGATCATGCTGGACTTAATTCGAGCCTCCAGAGAAGGCAACTGGATGCTCCACCTAGGAGCAATCCGACAGATGATACCGTGGTGTTTTGCCTATGACAAAGTGAACTATGCCCGGTTCCTAACCTACTACTATGCCTTGATGTCTCGACTGCCCATTGAACACCCAGAGGTCCATGAACACTTCATGCAAGGTGGCTTTTCGGTCCAGATCGGTAGCAAGAATCCCTTTGGACGGATCCCTGTGGACCAGACAATCGAAGAGACGATCAACAAAGACACCCAGACACCAGGGGGCACAAAAGGCTTCAGCCTGAAAGGCGGAGCTGTCGCCAGGTACTACCTGACATCGGAGTATCGCAGCAGGTACTTAAGGCAGCTCAGGACTATGGTAGTAGGCCAAAAGTATACTGACTTCAGCCACCCAGACCTACAGATGGCCAGGATTAGAAGAGATGAGGCCGATGTCCAATCTTTAGTTCAACTGATGGAGACCAGCTGGTTGAACCCCTTCAACGCAGAGCAAGAAGATCTTGTCAGTTTGTCAACTGCGACTATGGCACCACCAGAAGTTGTCAAAGACCTTCTAGGGGCCTACAGAATAGGAGAGGATGCATATCAAGCCTTCAAGGAAGAGCGCCTGGAGATCGATACGCCAACTATACAGTTTCATGACACGATGACGAAGACGAAACTGAGAACGTTCACTAACATCAGAATGAAGCCACGCTCACAAGACCATGCCAAGGAGGCTATCTTAAAGGCTGACAGGAACCTATTTGGCCAGATGATCCTTGTTGCCGAGAACAGAAAGCTCAAAATGAGTGATGTCTTGGCTCATCCCCTTGGGCCTTTGCCTTGGGCACTTGCCAGCGGTGATGGGTCTCTCCGCAAGACCAACAAGGCTGCCCTAGCAAAGGAGTTAGAGAGGAATGTTTCTCCTGCAGAAGTGATACCCGAGCCCTCTGCTACCATAATTGATGGGATGAGCCTGGTCCACAAACTGAAGGGAAACGACAAAACTTTTTCACAGCTTGCAGGTACAGCACTGAGTCACGCTGTTCATGAAGGTGCTAAGAGCAGGCGCATTGATGTTGTGTTTGATATCTACAAGGAGACATCCATCAAGGATGCAGAACGAGCCAAAAGAAGTGCAGGCACAGGAATTCATTTCAAGAACATTCAACCTGGGCACAACATCCAGCAGTGGAGAAAGTTACTCGGTAGTTCCTCCAACAAGGCAAGTCTTATCAAGTTCTTGGTAGAAGAATGGAAGGCACCACAGCACAGGGAGAAGCTCAAGGACAAGGAGCTGTATGTCACATGTGAGCAGCGCTGCTTCAAGATCACCAAAGAGCAGTGGGAAGAGGCTCCTGAGCTTAAGTCAACTCAAGAAGAAGCAGACACACGCCTTCTTCTCCATGCACTTCATGCAGCAGAATCTGGGAACAAGTCTGTCATCATCACTGCAGAAGATACAGACGTCATGGTGTTGTGTCTTGGCATGTGCCACAAGATCCCATCCCATCTGTTCCAGAAGTGCGGGACGAAGAACCGGACAAGATTCCTGGATATCACCACACTGAGCCGCACACTGGGAGGCAGCGTGTGTGATTCATTGATTGGTATGCATGCCTTTACAGGCTGTGATACCGTCAGTGCATTCGCTGGCCGAGGGAAGATGACGACACTCAAGCAGGTGAAGATGGACAAGACATACCAGGATGCTTTTCACGAACTTGGACGCTCATGGGAAGTGTCTCCTGAACTCTTTGAGAAGCTACAGGAAATCACCTGCCACATGTACCTACCATCTACCCACACAACTAAGGTAAACAAGCTTCGGTATGAGCTGTTCTGTGCAAGACGTGGAGAGGTAGAGTCAAGTCAACTCCCTCCTTGTGAGGACTGCCTCTTCATGCATGCACTGCGTGCAAACTACCAGGCTGCGATCTGGAGGAGAAGTCTTCAGAGCCAGCCATTTGTTGCGAACCCAACAGACTGCGGTTGGATGACAGATGAGGACGGTAAGCTTGCCGTCAACTGGATGCGAGGCTCACCAGCACCAGATGCTGTTATGCAGCTACTGTCTTGCAAGTGTGTGCGGTCATGCGAACTCCCTAAGTGTACTTGCCTCAGCAATGGTCTAAAATGCACGGACATGTGCAGGTTACAGACATGTCAGAACACGGCTATTGAAGAAGAGCCGGTGGCACAACAGTCAGATTCCGAGTCTGATGTAGATGATATTTAGGAGTAGTAATTTGCCAAAATAGTATGTACAAGCCCATGGCATGCTTAGTGTGTATTTACAGGACTTGTATTAAATGTGACAATTACTATATGCATTTTGTTGACATTTAGGCATTCCTGTCCCCAAATTTGACATTTTAAAAAATTTCGGAATTTTCGGTAGGGTATGTCTATTCAAGAAGTGATAACGACCATTAAGCTACCAATGTGCAAGGGCTATCATATCAAAACATAAACTAGAGACATGTAGCAAGCTAAAAACACCTAAGAGAATTAGTCACCCCGGGTGGTACCGATATCCCAAAATTCGGGTCTTGGCTCATGGACTATAACTGGCGAATATCCTCCACCTGACTCCCTGCGGCCAGGCTTCACCTTCCAGGAATATGGTTCGTGCGTGTGTGCCTATGTACGTGAGTGTGTGTGTACCTATGTACGTGAGTATTTGTGTGCGAGCGCCATGTGTATATAGGTAAAGCATGTGTGCGCGTGGGTGTGTGTCTTTGTGTGTGTTAATTGTGATATGGGGTTGTTTCGATTGTTTTTATCTAGTTTAGAGTTGTGTAAGGGTGTTTTGATGTGCGATAATACTAGGAAATGCATATTTACCCATTAAACAACAATCTAAAAACACGCCCCTCCACTCGCAAAAAATAACTATTTGGCCATAACCGTTTGCTGTGGGATACAAAATATGTTGAGAGTGCAAGCCCCCCCCCCCCCCTCGATTTATTGAAATCCTCATATATTTAAACAGTAGGGGGCAAAACACAAATGTTCCCCAACACCAGACGCCGAGGCTACACTCGCGGCGGATGTAAACAAAGCCACCCGCCTCTTGCGAGGTAGGCGATATAGAGGATATTTGTTTTTGTTCGGGATGAGTAATAAATTGTTACGGGCATTTAGATACATATAGGAATGAAATACATGGTATAAGAAACCACGATAATATCATGTATGAATTTAATTACAAGATCTGATATTGTCCGCTGGAACTCCTGTTTTATCTGTCTAAATTCCATGTGTTTCTGTTTCTCACATACACAGCGAGTAAACCAGCTAGCTCTCACAAATACCTCTTCCTCCAATCCATATCACTACACTAAACAACCACACCATTCTTCTTTCATATACACAAGAAGAACATTGTATAATTTGACTCGCTCACTCTTTCAGCTTTGGGGGAGACACTTGTTACAGGCAGCTTTAGCTTTTGTCTCCTTCACATACATAGAACATAAATTAGTATGTGTGTGTGTGTGTGCGTGTGTGTGTGTGTGTGTGTATGTTTGCCTATGTGTATGTATTTGAAAGCCTGAATGTATGTGTGTTTACACTAGCATGTTTGCTAATGTTGGACCAAACACCTACGTTTGCTAAAGGTCAGAATGGGTTATTGGTGTGCAAATATGTGTGTGTCTATAATATTTAGGCACATTTCTTCCTATAGTGTGGTGTATGTTGGTGTGTATATGTGTGAGTGTGTTTGTGGAAGGGGGCACTTGTATTTACCTTGGTTCACACGGCAATATATCCCTCACACCACAACACAACATAAGAGGAGAGAGAAGAGGCTCGCTGAGGTATACAGTATATAGCTAGTGGTGGAATATTTACATATCATGGTTATACATGAAGAAACAGTGGAGATAGAGAGAGAGAGAGAGAGAGAGAGAGAGAGAGAGAGAGAGAGAGAGATGTGAGAGGTCAATAAGTATATATAATGATTAACGCTAAGGGAACTTTAGGATGGAAACAAAATTAATAATATAAGCCGATATATTCTTTGTTAGGATCCATATTTGGAGTACATAATATTACATTCACCTGTTTACTTATTTATCTATATGTATGTATAATTGGACACCATAGTCTCTAGCCCACTCATAAATATTATTGGACTTCATCTATTTCTAATTATGGAAGTATATATATATATGGGAACTAATTAATGAACATAATTTTCTATACAGGACATCAACTACACAATTATATATATATAATTTAATGAAAAGCAAGTTCTATGCAACTTTCAATCCAGAATCCACAAAATGTTACGAGATGGCTACAGACAATGACATCCAAGTGTACTTATAAATAAACAAAACATATCCAATGTATTCATATATAATGGTATTCATATTTGAAAGGCAGTTCTGTTACTGTTGACATACATATTTGTGAGAGGGAGGTTGTGTGTTATTCCTGTGACCTTTGAAAGAGGTCATCAAATATCTATCTGGTTCACACCAGCCCGGTGTGTTGAACTTTTGTCTCTACCCTGTTATTTAATATACTATTTGTTTAGTTTCAGTTGTGTTTCTATATATTATAACATATATTGCATTATCTAATAGAATTAAACACAATTCATACAATATCAATATATCAATACATTATGATATCTAAAATATTTTGTTATGCACATGTTCCAACAATATATTTTGATCCAACGGACGATTATTTGTGCTATACAATTATGTGATACAGCTTATACGTCATTCACAAACACTTAATAATATAATTCAGTAAATCCTCAACGAAGGTCTAGCCCTGAAGCAGAGCCGTCTTGACCCCCTTAGGATTACGACGCATTCTAGCAGTTTATTCTGATTATCATTAGGCGGTTTTATACAGTTAAGAAAGGATCTGTGGGAGTTAAATAAGTAAAAACTGGCTCTCAATAATCATAACGCACAACTCTCACAATAATCACAAGTCATAACTCTTTCAACAAGAATAACTCACACCTCTCATATATCACAACTATTTCCACAATCATTACTCACATCTTCCATAACACACAATTCACAGCTCTTCTCAATAACCATAACTGACACCTTTCATAACTCTTTCACTAAATAACTCACACCTCTCATAACTCACAACTCTCACAATAATAATAATCTACATATCTCATATCACACAACTCACAACTCAATAATCATAACTCACACCAACAAATTCAAACTCTCACAATAACTCACATCTTTTATAAGTCACAACTCATAAATCTCTCAATAATCAAAACTCACACCCTCCCCAACCAACAACATATGTCTCACAATAACTCACATCTTTCAAAACTCACAATGATCTCAATAATCATAACTCAAACCCTCCATAACCAACAACTGACAACTCTCACAATATCTCACATCTTAAATAACTCACAATTTCCATAACTCACAACATCCTTAATATTCATAACTTCCATTTTTCACAACACACCACTCACAACTCTCACCTCGTCCGTGTCTAGTAATGGAACATTCACCATTTATCATCACCAGTCACTTCGATAACATCAAGTAATTAACGCTCAGACTGTCACCTTCTGATAACTGTGTGTGTGTGTGTGTTTGAACCAGGAAGTCTTTATTGTGTACTTGTGTACACATACATACATCATTAGGCCTCTCTCTCTCTCTCTCTCTCTGTAAGTGTGTGTGTCTGTGTTTGTCTCCCTCCACAATAACAGTACTATAGACCTGTGTTTACCGTTCGGTGTCCCTCCAATAACACAATAAGGGGTAGATTTATGTGTTCCCTGCCAATAACACAATAAGGGGTAGATTTATGTGTTCCCTGCCAATAACACAATAAGGGGTAGATTTATGAGTTCCCTGCCAATAACACAATAAGGGGTAGATTTATGAGTTCCCTGCCAATAACACAATAAGGGGTAGATTTATGAGTTCCCTGCCAATAAGCCCACGGAAAAAAATATTAGGAATTCCGGGTATTCATTTGTTTCCCAATAATATCTATACAGTATTTAACTATTGACCGTATGAGCAATGACATTTTGTTATGGCAGAACCATTTCATGCTAGTTAAAATGAATACACCGACTTATTTACCGAATATTTATGTTTGTGTTTAATGGTGTCTGTAAATATTGTGTTGAGTTATCTTAATTAAATGCACCAGGTTAATATGACCCTGGTAGCTCCTGTGTGTGCTCTGACCACAAACAAAAGAGACTTTAGGAGCGGCCTGGTGTACCAATAAATATGCTGGAAATACTTTGTATATACATTAAAACAGAAGTGGCCAGGTATATTATGGGGAGGGTTTTAATTTGCTCCCTTGACCTACCTCAAGCTTAAAGAAACACCCCCATGAACCCCCTTCAAGATAATTTTGGCACGGAAGGTTTAAAAAATGACAACAATATGTAGCGAACGTTGTATAATCTCATTAATGGGGCTAAGCAGGAAGAGGAAAGTGGTCCAGATTAAAAAAAAAAAAAAAAAAAATCCCTTTATAAGGACAATTATCATAATTATATGTTCTAACTATGTACAACATATGTTCCTCTACAATTTCGAAAGGGGAAAGGAAGAAAACAGCGCTTCACTTTTGAGTAAGCCTGGTTTATTTAATATTTCACATGGTCACCTTGAAAACTGGATATACAGTATATTTTCTTTTAGTTCATATTCTTCTTGGACATTAGTTCTCAAAGTAAAAGATCAAAGTAGGAAGTAATCAACAATGTTAGATTAGGTTAACCAAATTGTTTAAGGGGAATATATATGTTTATTCCTTTATATCTTGTTATTCATATTTTGTATACAACAAATATATATTTAGTTGTTATTAGTTTACACACTAGACTTCCATCAAGCTGAAAATAATACCCCAAGACCCATCTTTGAGATAACTTTGTGGGGGGTTTTCGGTAGCGAAATTCACCAGCCGAAAACCGCTTCTTCCTAAATTAAAAGGCTCCCTTTTGCTCCCCCTATAACCTATAGCCCCTTCAGTTCCTGTATATTATAACCTATAGCCCCTTCAGTTCCTGTATATTATAACCTATAGCCCCTTCAGTTCCTGTATATTATAACCTATAGCCCCTTCAGTTCCTGTATATTATAACCTATAGCCCCTTCAGTTCCTGTATATTATAACCTATAGCCCCTTCAGTTCCTGTATATTATAACCTATAGCCCCTTCAGTTCCTGTATATTATAACCTATAGCCCCTTCAGTTCCTGTATATTATAACCTATAGCCCCTTCAGTTCCTGTATATTATAACCTATAGCCCCTTCAGTTCCTGTATATTATAACCTATAGCCCCTTCAGTTCCTGTATATTATAACCTATAGCCCCTTCAGTTCCTGTATATTATAACCTATAGCCCCTTCAGTTCCTGTATATTATAACCTATAGCCCCTTCAGTTCCTGTATATTATAACCTATAGCCCCTTCAGTTCCTGTATATTATAACCTATAGCCCCTTCAGTTCCTGTATATTATAACCTATAGCCCCTTCAGTTCCTGTATATTATAACCTATAGCCCCTTCAGTTCCTGTATATTATAACCTATAGCCCCTTCAGTTCCTGTATATTATAACCTATAGCCCCTTCAGTTCCTGTATATTATAACCTATAGCCCCTTCAGTTCCTGTATATTATAACCTATAGCCCCTTCAGTTCCTGTATATTATAACCTATAGCCCCTTCAGTTCCTGTATATTATAACCTATAGCCCCTTCAGTTCCTGTATATTATAACCTATAGCCCCTTCAGTTCCTGTATATTATAACCTATAGCCCCTTCAGTTCCTGTATATTATAACCTATAGCCCCTTCAGTTCCTGTATATTATAACCTATAGCCCCTTCAGTTCCTGTATATTATAACCTATAGCCCCTTCAGTTCCTGTATATTATAACCTATAGCCCCTTCAGTTCCTGTATATTATAACCTATAGCCCCTTCAGTTCCTGTATATTATAACCTATAGCCCCTTCAGTTCCTGTATATTATAACCTATAGCCCCTTCAGTTCCTGTATATTATAACCTATAGCCCCTTCAGTTCCTGTATATTATAACCTATAGCCCCTTCAGTTCCTGTATATTATAGCTCATAAGTGTACTGTACTCGATCTAATTTTGTACCAAGATAAAATTGTACTTGTTGAATTTACGATCCTAAAGCCGATAACACACGAGAGTTTTCATAGTCAACATTCGATTTTCTGGCATCATTGCTGGCATATTTTACACTGGTATCGGAAACTAGATTGGAAATAGATGAATTTAGGTAACATAAATACTTTAAATGTTGACCTCATAAGCTGCCAGACCATTGTTGAGGATAAATGTTGAGGGAAACTGTGTTTGTGTGACACCAGCTGAAGTTGGTGAGGTAAATCAGCTAAATGCTGAGGGTCCAATAGTTTTAGTTAGTAGGTAATCTTTCTGTAGAACCGTGAATATACCCTGTTCCAAAAAGGTAGGCCATAAATCGTGAACCCTATCCACAAATAACTAAAAAAAAGGCTAGAGCAAATGGGCTGTACATTTCCACACCTATTCCCTGGCTGACCACTCCCAAATGGTAGACATATTAGGTCGATTACTCTAGTCGGATGTAAGTTATAGAGGTAATGTTCAAGAGTTTTGACCTACCTACTTGGACCAGGGTATAGTAAGGAATCTTTATAACACCGTGTCTAGAGCAAAATACGATATTTGCGTAATGGAATTATATCTTTGACATATTTCATCCTTGTCGTAGTTTGTAGAGGAGAATCTTGCTCAAGGGGGAATATTTCTGAGGGGATCATGTTTTAGGCTCATTTCATATAATAAGTTATGTATTATAAAATCACCATAGTCTTCTTTTTTCCAGCTGATTGTAAATTGCTATCTCACCATCCTGATTACTTGGTTTATTACAAAAATTATGTAGCGAAATATGTTGCTAATTATGAACACTTGGCAATAATGCGATGCAGAGTCATAGCAGTATCATCTGTTTTCATTAAGAATCGATAAATCAGTTACTAAGGGATTACAATTACCGTCAGCTGAAATATATCCTTCATTGAATTAGGAATTCAGCTTATATGAAAAAGAAAAGTGAAATTGGTTGGCTATTTGCAAATGCCACTCGCGCATCCTGTGACACGTATATACAGGATACGAGAGAGAGAGAGAGAGATTTCTACGGAAAATTGCACAAATATATCTAGAAGGGGTGGTCATGGGGGTATTTTTTTGTTTAAACTTGAATGAGGTCTAGGGGAAAATATAACACCTCCCGCTAATGTAGATCACATCTGGTTGCCATAGTTAAAACAATTGGGGATTCACTCGTCACTTGGCAAGCATTACTTGACAGTAAATGGTACTAGTTCATTAATATCCAATTTGGGAACTGCGCTGATACTTCATTTAAAAAACTTTCTGGATTCCATTGTGTGTTCAGACCCATGTGACTGATGTGTATGTATGTGTACGTATACCTGCCTGTGTAGAAGGGTGTTTGTATGTACCGGTATGTGTATTCTTGAGTCTGTTCATATGGTACATGAGTTAGTTAGGCGTTTGTATGTGCGACCGATCTTGCCTTTATACACACACACACACACACACACACACACACACACATTCCAACCAACCAACACTTCCTGGGCAGCCAAAGACCATTAACTCCTGGGGGAGTCTTGAGACCGACTATTTGTATCCTCGGAGACTCGCCAAATCGTCCTCCAGAAACCTTAGGCCTCAACACACTGCAGCCTCAACTGCTGCACACGGTAGTTTACTTTGTTTTGTATTTTGTTTGTATTTAGTGTTATGTTATTATATTGGATGTTATGTTATTATATATATTTTTTTTTGTGTCTAGGTGTATGAAGGATATAACATGCAATGTTGCCAGTAACAAGTGTCCTCCAACCCACCACCCCACACCCCAAAGTTGAAAGAATTATAGTGAGCCGAATGTCTAGATACAAGGAGCTTGATGCAGTTTAAGTCATACAATATGTTAGTTCATAGGCAAGTAAAAATCAATATCATTATAGTAAGATTAAAAGTTATATATTTTATCTACAAAACACTGCTTGAAATATTGTGGGTATGCTATTTCGAAGATAACAAATATCAGTATGAGCATAACATGTCAACCTCCGTGTAACCAGACATTTCATAGAATTAGTATACATATCTATTGTATTTACCCCTCTGTTTCTAAAAGCTTAGTTACGTTAATTGTTGTTCGTCAGTTCAGTTGACTCTCACAAACTTTTCTCACTTGGTCCTTCTCACTGTCTTGGTGTTAATTCTCTCTCTCTCTCTCCCTCTCTCTCTGTCAGTCTAAGACAGTCGAAGCGTCCCCATACCCTGCGTTCTGCTACCAGAATATTTGACCATAACTTAAGTATTCCATTGCTCACCCTCATATTCTTTTGCATGAACTGTAGTTTAAGTGCTTGTTAAACCGCCCAGTAGTTGCATTGCATGATATTTTGCTATTTATTGACTGATAAACGTGTGTTTGTCAAGACCCCCTTTGTTTACATAGTGCCGGATACTGACGCTTGTGAGCCCCCCTATTGTAAACAAACTAGCTGCTTGAGTTCAATATAGTAAATCTAGCCCTTATTGTAGTTATTGTAGCCCTAATTGTACCTGAATAGGTATGCATCAAAATCGAACCTGTTTAGGTACACATGGTCGAAATCGTCTAGCAACTTTAAAAATCCATTACACCGAAACTAAGATTTTTTACAAATAGTAAAAATTATTAAATATTAATATTCTTTTAATTGCTCTTTACATAGGCTTAAGGGATAGTTTAAGATTTTTGAATTGCATAATTTACTTAAACTATCCCTTAAGCCTGTGTAAAGAGCAAATAAAAGAATATTAATTTTTAATAATTTTTACTATTTGTGGTACAAAATTATCTCTATTTAGAAACAAAAATCTATACAAAAATATAAAACAAATACTTAAACTAAGTTGATCCCAATCACAGTCTAGGAACTTGTAGGGCGATCCTGGGGGATCTTTAGGTACAAATCACAGCACCATCAGTAGCACCAGAAGAAATTTAGAACAAAAATGGCAAGAGGTTAATTTTTTGACGGCACACACATTCTAGGAAATTTACCCAATTTTTTAAAATCAACCAAAGCTGTAAATATGGAGGGATTTGTATGAAATTTTCATTGAAACATCTAACTATATACTGTAGAACAGCCTAAACAGTAAAAAAAAAAAAAATGAATATATTCCAATATATAGCTCCAAATTGAATGGAAATCACTATGGAACAAGTTGAAGATCCCCTAATTACAATGACTTCAAGTAAATAGTAATCGGATGATTACCTTTGAGTGGGTGTTGCAATAAGTTAACTTGTTGAGGCCCCGAAAAATGACCAGAAATGACCCTATATTTAAAAACGTTGTAGAGGATATAAAAATGGAGGGATATGTATGCAAATTGCATGGATGTATCCTCTATCTATATAGAACAGCCTAAACAGTACAAAAAAAATGAAATATATTCAACCCCACCAAAATGTTGATGACTAAATATATTGGGTGACGTGGGGGCATTTTTGACATTGGAACCTTGATTACTCAACTCTTATGGCTCCAAATTGAATGAAAATCACTGTTGAACAAGTGGAAGATACCCTGATTACAATGACATAACGTAATTAGGAATCGGATGATTACATTTGAGTGGGGGTTGCAATAAGTAAAGTTTTTGAAATCCCTAAAAAATCGACAAAAAGGACCCCATGTGACCCTAATTTCTAAAATCTGTAGAGGCTGTACATATGGAAGGATTTGTATGCAAATTGCATGGATGTATCCCCTAACTATATAGAACAGCCTAAACAGTACAAACAAAATATTGGAATATATTCAACCCCACCAACATGTTGATGACTAAATATATTGGGTGATGTTGGGTAATTTTTGACATTGGAACCTTGATTACTCAACTCATATGGCTCTAAATTGGATGAAAATCACTGTGGAACAAGTTGAAGACCTCCTGATTACAATGGCATAAAGTAAATAGGAATATGCTGCTTATGTGTTTGGTAGGAGACTAGGAAGACGAGGTGCTGCAGCCGTAACAGGAAGTTAGGTGTTTGAAGCAAGTTGGCCGTCGACAGCGGAGACAGATGGTCTTGACCTTCCTGTTGGAAGTCCTGGGGCACGCATGGCACCTTAGCCTCTTCTGCAGCTTGTCTGGTTAAGGCATAGGTTCAACATTGTTCTTGATGCTGAAGGTGTAGACAATGAAGGTCCGTATCTCGCGGTTCATGGTTGGCTGATGCTCGAGCCGCCAGCGAGCCCAAGGTAGGCGGAGCTCGCAGAGCTCGCCGGCCAACTCCTTGAGAAATAGCTTCCGGACCTTGGCTGCGTTGGGGTGGGCACTCTTGAAGAGGATGTAGGCGTTAACCATGGCGATGTTTAGCATGCCATAGAACATGCAGAGGGGCCTTCGCCGGGTCCTGCGAGCACATGTCGACCCTGCACAAAGCTGATCAAACGTGTCCACCCCACCTTTTCTGGCGTTGTAGAACATCTGAATGTCCGTTTTTTCTTCTCGATAATGGTCGGGTCGTGGTGGACTGTTGAAAGCAGCATAACCTTTTTCTTGAGGCTAGCTTTGTGACAGAGTAGGGTGGTTTTGGAGTCATAATTGAAGACGGCCACAGATTGCCCGATCTGTAGCCTCAAGCCCAAAAGATGGTTGGTGGGCAGATATGGTTTGGGCCGAATGGTACCCACCACATGGATCTTGACGAGGTGTAGAGTGTTTGCCAATGGCAAAGAGGTAAACCAGTTGTCGCAGGTGAGTATCCGTCCCTTACGACCCAGTCCGTCGATGAGCTGTGTGGTCACATACTCCCCGAGGTTAGTGGCGGCCGTGGGTTGCACGATGGTCCCCTTGCCCAGGTATGGTAGCGCATTGTACAGGTAGTAGCTTTCACTGTCGCACACCATGACGATCTTCTGACCATACCTGCGGAGAAAAATAAGTGTTAGTTTTCAAAGGCAACATAAATGTTAAAGTATCTGGTAATTAAATTCAAATAAATGTAATTGCAGGTAAGTGTAAGGTAAGTAGATGTAATTGCAAAGTATGTATCAATACAAAATATCTGGTAATTAAATTGAAATAAATGTAATTGCAGGTAAGTGTCAGGTAAGTATATGTAATTGCAGGTAAGTATATGTAATTGCAAAGTATGTATCAATAATAATTATCTGGTAAGTAAAGTAACAACAATGAAGACAGGTAATTGCAGGTAAGTACATGTTATTGCTAATTATGTATCAATAACTAAATATATCAGGTAAGTAAAGTTAAAATTAGGACAGGTACTTGCAGGTAAGTAAGTGTAATTATATGTTAGGTATCAATAAATAAGTAGCAGGTAAGATTAGGTAACTCAGGCACGGTAATTGCAGGTATCAGGTAAGTTATAGATAATAAACTAATAGTTAAAAATATATGTGCATAAATATTGAAAGCTATAATATAAAATATTATATAATACTTACTTAGCTGGTTTGTTGGGGATGTACATTCTGAAGCGGCAGTTCCCTCTGAAGGCCAGGAGCTGCTCGTCGGCCGTCATGTGCATCCCTGGAGAATAGTTTTCTTGGGAGTGGGAGATGAGGGCATTCCAGAGAATCTGAACAGGGGCCAGTCTGTCATCCTTCATTCTCGCCTGTCGTGTAGTCACATCATCGAATCTAATGCAGCGAATGAGGAATGTGAACCGCCTTTCCGTCATGGTTGCCCTGTACAAAGGAGCCCCGTCGAGCTTGGCCCACATCTCTGTGGTTGACAAGTGGTTATCCTTCCTTGCACCACTCATGATGAGTATGCCTATCAGGGCCTTCAACTCAAGAAGGTGTAGGTCTTTGAGGGTGCTGTGCTCCACATTCTTGAACTTTGCCCTGTATCTTTCAATTCTCTCGTTAGTATGGGCACATATGCCTGCCAACATTGTGTCATCCAGAAAGAGGCCGGGTAAATCAACTGGGGTTATAGCACCTGCAGCTACATCAGTGGGGTGTCCAGTACAGTTATTATTTTCTATAATCCTGGGCAATGAAGGATTGGGGTCCCTGTGCCACACAGCCCCATTCTTAGCCTTGACAGACTCTTTATCAAGCGCCACCAGCGGTGCCCCTACCATAGGGCCGAGTTGCCCGCGTTCCCTCTTTCTTGACTTCACTACTGTGGATGATAACCCTGTTAGGTCCATTTGCAACACGTTGGGACTAACAGGGGAGCCTAGGATAGCTTCTGCATGGATGGGAATAGGCGAGTCGGTTGCTGCAGAAGGGTAGTGACTAAATGGTGTAACAGGATCAAGTGTGCCAGGTATCAGTGGGCCTGGATCGTCGAGTTGTACCTCTTCCAGCTCAGCAGCAGACACACTGGCATGTCTAGCAAAGGGATACAGACGTTTCCTAGCCCTAGCGGCAGTGTCTGAGAGACTAGGCAAGGCACGTGGGTTGTGGGGAGCGTGGGAGGTGGAGGCAGAGGGGCCAGGGAGGGGGCCGACTATGGCAGGCTCGTGCGATAAACCTTCGTGGGTTGCCAACTCGCTCTCCACCTCACTATCCTCAAACATATCGTCATCACTTCCACCAAATTCATCGGTATTATCGTCCGAACAATCCTCGTCACTTGCGATGACGTCAGGGTCCAGCAGCAGGGCGTCAATCTCGTCAATAGTGAGAGACTTGCGTGCCATTGTGGTGACTGAAAATTGGAAACAAAAACAGAATGTTAGAACTATCGCTCTAGTGGCAACATTTGGCCACGTATCACCAATCTGTTTTTGCCAAAATGTGCACAAAATAACCCCATAACTTCCCTCAAAATCTCACAAAGTTACACAGAATACTTATCCTGTATTATAACCAAATACAAAACATGCAATTTTTTTTTTAAGGTACATACCTGGTACGCATGTATCGGAAAAGCCATGAAAATCAGTGCTCAGCCAAAAAGGGGCGAAGCTACGGGACCGAGCGTGTACACCCCACCAAGCCGTGCGGAACACTGGCTTCTGGCCGGGAGTTGAACTGCCAGACTCGAACAAAGGCTGCGCAATGAGGAAAAACGTGTTCCGCACATGGGGTGGGCCCGTATGTGACCCCACGTTGCCTATTCAGGTTAAGTGCTTGCTAACCTGCCTAGTACCATGACATTGTGCCGTATTTTTCACTGATTAACGTTTGTCAAATTTCTTGTCTGTAAGCTTGATCCACGCCGACGGTAATGTAAACAAAAACCAATCATCTTGTATTCAATATATTGAACTCTAGACCATATTGTACTCCACCTAATTGATTTGTTTTGTCTTCTGTTTAATCCAAGTTGACTACATATATCTTTGTCTATTTATCCGTGAACCGTCTGCTTTGCAAGCCTTACCTTCCTCTTAATAGCAAGTTTTGTTAGAATTAAGACCGAATTGCCTAGTGGAGGCCACAAGGTTTGTGCAGCAAGAGTATATATGTAACTCAATGTAACTCTCTCACCCACACACCACTCTCTCGCTCTCTCTCTCTCTCGTCGCTAGCTAACCTCCGCAGGAAGGACAACGTGGGATTCTTCGACACCTGAGACATTTTCTACTACAATTACTATTTGTTTTCAGACGATGGAGTTCATCTGAACAAGGTGGGAGCAGCACATTTTGGACGTCTTCTCAACGATGAGGTGAAGAATTTTCAAAGAAGAAATCCACTCAACACAGGACAATCAGGAGGGAGGACTGAAGATAACGAGGACGGCAACCTGCGAAGGACTTAGATGCTAATCCGTCAAGAACCACGATTTTGGAAAAAGATCCATCAACAAAACCCAAATCCAAAAATGACAGGGATGAGGACCGAGGACAGCCACGAACGTAAATGTAGATCCGACCACAACCAAAAATGTTGTTAACCCATTGACTGCGGGAAACTTTCTGGAACTCCATGGCAATTTACAGGTTCTTAAAGCCTCTTAAAGCTTGTAGAATGGAGTGCAAATGAGTGGGAGCGAGGCAGGCCACCCATCCTCTATCCAGCCAGCCGGCTGGTGCACTAAGGAGTATGAGACATACTCTCGCTAAACATGCAGCACTGCCAAAGGCAAATGCAGCCCAATATTAGCGATAATTGCTCAGTACCGGTATTAGCAAATGTCTATGGTAGCGCTGCAGATGAAGCCCCCACGCTACAAATTTCGCTTTGGTGTCATTTTGAAGCTATTTTCTTCTAGGTTTATAGATAAATACATTTCATTTCATTCAGACACTTGCTTAATCAATCAAGAGTGCCTGAATGAGCCAATTATGGTGGAAATGTAATGCCTGGATTGTGGCAAAAGTATCTGTAACTGCATTCGATGCTGAAACCTGCTTGAGCTATCATGCCAAGTGGAGTACTTCTCTTTGTGTAGTGGCTAAAGCTCTCGCCTCCCACGAGGCGTGCCCGAGATCGAATCTTGGCCGGGCCGCACCCAAAAACATTTGGGGCGAATTTCCGCATCAGACGCAGTTCTGATGTGATTGTGCAAATGGTAAATTGTAATTGTGAGTCATTGTAAAGTCGGCAAAAATAGTATGGTGCCGTTCCGAGGTCACTTCACTGGTGGCAGCTGTAAAGAGATATCTGAGAGGCTTAGTTGGGGTGCTGTACATATAGGCTAAGTAAATCCCCATGGTGTACTGGCTTGCCTTAACTGATTGGCTACAACAGTTGCTAAGGCTAGAGCACTCAGAAATTCTCAGAGATGATGTCCCAGTGACCTCTGGTTCTGCACTGCCTCCTCGCAGTGGTGTGTGACCCGCCCGGCAAGTGACGGATATAAGGTATGTGTCTGGTGATCGTTGTCTCGGAGCCTCGCTGTAGTTGACACGCTCAGACTTGCGCCTTGCTTGCTTTCGCTCGCTCGGAGTCTTCGCTACCTGGACGATAATGTGATGTAATGCCTGGATTGTGGCAAATGTATCTGTAACTGCATTCGATGCTGAAACCTGCTTGAGCTATCATGCCAAGTGGAGTACTTCTCTTGGTGTAGTGGCTAAAGCGCTCGCCTCCCACGAGGCGAGCCCGAGTTCGAATCTCGGCCGGGCTGCGCCCAAAAATATTTGGGGCGAATTTCCGCATCAGACTCAGTTCGGATGTGATTGTTTAAATTGTAACTTGTAATTGTGAGTAATTAGTTTTAGTTTTTCAGAACGCCCCAGCCAGCAATCCCTGAACGACAAACGTAATGAAGCCATAGAACTCTTAAATTCTGATCTAAATACTATTTCCAATTGGGGCAGAGAAAACCTTGTTAACTTTAATGCTTCCAAAACCCAATTTCTCCATCTATCTACCCGTCAGGATCTCCCAGCGGACTATCCCTTATTCTTCAACAATACAAAAATCAACCCTTCATCTTCTATCAATATTCTTGGTGTCTCTTTTTCTTCTGCTCTCATTTGGAGGGACCATATTACCAGTCTTGCTAAGGCAGCCTCCCAGAAGCTGGGTGTGCTCAACCGCCTTAGGGGGTTCTTTTCCCCTGCACAGCTTCTTGCTCTGTACAGGGGCATAGTGCACCCTTGTATTGAGTATTGTTCACATGTGTGGGGAGGTTCCTCTCACACCGCTCTCCTAGACAAAGTTGAAAGGAAGGCCTTTCGTATCATTAACTCCCGTCCACTCACCAACTCTCTGCAATCTTTCTCTCTCCGCCGCAATGTTGCATCTCTCTCGCTATTCTATCGCTACTATAATAATCAGTGTTCCTCAGAGCTATCCCAATGCATACCACCTCCTTTACGTAGGGCACGTGGTACCCGTCTTGCAACTCAATCCCACCCCTACTCTGTGCAACTCTCCAACCCAAGAGTGAAACGTTACTCTCAAACTTTCTTCTACTCAACATCTGAGCTCTGGAACTCTCTCCCAGAATCAGTCTTTCCCTCTTCCTACGACTTAAATTGCTTCAAACTCCGTGTGTCCAGGCATTTTGGCTCGAACGTCCCTTGATTTTGGCTCTGTCACTCTTTCAACTATGGGGGAGGCACTCGCTATAGGCAGTTATGCCTTTTGCCTCCCTCAATCACATAGAAAAACAAATTATAAAGTCGGCAAAAATAGTATGGTGCCGTTTCGAGGCCATTTCGGAAATAGGCAGAAATATACCCGCAGTGTATGAGTTAAAAAGCGATCTGTGACTTCCGAAACCAGTACTTTACAGGTTTTCAATTCAAACGCTCGTAGCATAGACAATACATGTTCAGATTTAGGGGAATTAGTGTTTACACCCATGAAAATATAGTGATATTTGTAGATCTACGACGCAAAGTACTAAAGTTAATCAAACACAATAAAAACACGCTAAAATTACATGCTACAAATCAAAGTAAGACAAACCAGAAAGAATTTTATAGTTACAACAGGAAGAAGAAAGTAGTGACTTCATCGTTAGTCGATGAGAAAGGAGATTACACTAAAGATGAAGCTCTCCAAACCACTGACATTGCTCTTCAACAAATCCTTACAGTCTGGGGCTATGCCTGATCAGCGGAAGCTCGCCAAAGTAACACCAATATTAACGAAGACCGTAAATCCTTACCTAGTAAAGATTTGTATGAACAATGCTAGAAACACTAACAAGAGACAAACTCATAAACCACTTTGAGGAAAACAACATACTTAAACACTCAATACGGTTTTCATAATAAACGCTCCTGCTTAACAAACCTCTTAGACTTCTTCCACGATATCCTCAACCTATATGATGATAGTAAAGCTGTAGATATTATATACCTTGATTTTCAAAAGGCCTTGGACTAAGTTCCCAAAAACGTTTATTCAATAAAACTAAAAGCGCGTGGGATACAAGACGGTGTGCTGAAATGGATAGAAAATTGACTCGGTGACGGAAAGCAAATAGTAGTCATAAATGATTAATCATCCAAATGGATCAATGTAAGTAGCAGGGTACTCCTGGGATCGGTACTGGGGCCAGTTCTCTTCCTAGTTTACATTAACGACATAGATGTCGAGGGTCTCACCTGTACAATCTCAAAGTTTGTTGACAATACAAAAATTGCAAGTAGTGTACTCTCAAATGAACATGTTAAAGATATGCAACATAATCTATATAAGTTGTTACATTGGGCTCAAATTTCGTAAATATTTTTCAGTGCGGATAAAGGTAAAATACTCCATATCGGAAACCAAAATGAGAAAGCAAACTATTCAACGAATGGCACCCAGCTTAAGGGTGTAGACAAAAAAATATTATTTGGGAGTAATAATATCGACTAACCTAAAACCGAGTCAACAATTTTCAGAAGTTGTTAAGAAGGCAAACAAAATAATTGGCTTTATAGGTGGGTAATTTGAGCATAAATGTAAAGATGTAATCTTAAGTCTATGATTCCTTAGTCAGCCCTCTCCTAGAATATTGCATTCAATCCTGGTGCCCTTACTACCAAAAAGATAAAATCAGCTACCTTGTCTAACGAACAAACCATACGAGGAGCGTCTTAGAGAACTACATTTATTTCCTTGAACCCAGAGTAGATTAAGAGGTGACTTAATTAAAGTGTTCTATCTATCTATCTATCTATCTATATGCTCAGGCCCAATCCCCATTTTGGGGGTAGCCGACTCAAGACAGAGCAAGAACAGGGAAAACACAAAAAACAACATAAAACAACAAATAAACACAGATAAAAAACACAAACTCACACACATCCAGGTCACCCAGGAGAAGACCCAGAGACCAGGGTCACCAAGGTCACTCCAGCACTCCCCCGGCCCCCGACCACCCGGAGAGGTTCCGATCTCGGCAGGCAGACATGCAGCGGAGCCAAAGCCACAAGCCCTCCCACCACACTTCCAGGCGCACCCTTCATATTAATCGTCTCCCCGGGCCAGGCGCCTGATGGACTATTCTCTAGTCCAACTTGCGCCCGACCCCTTACTCCAAATGACCACATGTTCACTCAACTATTCACAAGCATTCTCCATTCACTCCTGTCCACCACCACTTCCCCTGCCTGATCTATAGTCATTCCTCTATCATCCAAAGCCTTTCTTACACAGTCTCTCCATCTCAATGGGGGTCTTCCTGCCCTTCTATCTCCCCTTGTACCTGACTCACATATTCTCTTTGTAAGCCTTTCATCTCCCATTCGTTCAACATGACCATACCAGCTCAGCACCCTTCTGTCCACTCTGGCTGACAAATGTTCCTGCTGCCCCACTCTCCTACGTATCTCTTCATTCCTCAATCTGTCTCTACGAGTAACTCCACACATACTCCTCAAGCAGCTCATCTCCATCACATCCAGCCCTCTTTTCTCCTTTTTCTTCAGAGCCCATGTCTCAGCCCCATACATCACTGTTGGCACAACAATTCCTTGATACAGTGCACTTTTTACTTTCACTCCGAGATTTCTCGTCTTCCACATACTTCCCATTGCTCCGAAAACCTTCCTTCCTTCACACACTCTCTGTTTTACCTCCACTTCCATACCTCCACTCCTGCTTATCGTTCCTCCTAGATATTTAAAACACTCTACTTGTTCCAATATTTCCCCATCCAGCCTCACATCTAGATTCACCCTATGCTCTCCCCTATTACACACCATTACTTTACTTTTATTGACGTTCACCTTCAGTTTCCTCCTTCCACAAACCACACCAAACTCTTTGACTACCCGCTGCAGTTTCTCATCAGAATCCGCCACCAATGCTGTGTCATCAGCGAACAGCAACTGATTCAACTCCCAATCTCTACCATTCTTTCCTACTAAACCCAATCCTCTTCCCATAGTTCTCCTTTTCACCTCCCTCACCACACCATCCATAAACATATTAAACAGCCATGGTGACATTACACAACCCTGTCGCAAACCTACCTTTACCTCAAACCATTCACTCAACTCACCATTTCCTACTCTCACACATGCTCTGCTCCCTTCATAAAAACTCTTAACTGCTTCTAACAAATTTCCTCCTATTTCATAAATCCTTAACACCTTCCACATTGCTTCACGGTCCACACGATCATACGCTTTTTCCAAGTCCATAAAAGCCCAAAATATCTCCTTATGCTTCTCTAAATACTTCTCGCATAACTGTCTTACTGCAAACATCTGATCCACGCACCCTCTTCCCCTCCTAAAACCGCACTGTTCTTCTCCTATTGCAACTTCCGTACACTTTATTATCCTCTCTATCAACACCCTGCCATACAGCTTTCCAACCACTGACAATAAACTAATACCTCTATAACTTGAACACTCCTGCCGATCTCCCTTCCCCTTGTACAACGGCACAATACATGCACTCTTCCAGTCTATTGGTACCCTTGACACAACAAAGCACACGTTGAAAAGTCTCACCAACCAATCTATTATCACATCTCCACCCTTCTTTATACACTCCACAGCAATACCATCCAAACCTTCTGCTTTTCCCGCTCTCATTTGTTTCACTGCTTCTTTCACCTCATTTTCCTCAATCCTTTCATTCATTCCCTGCCACCTGGGTGGCCTGGGTAACCTATCTCCATCCACCTCTGCTTCAATCACTGCTTCTCTTCCATCTCTTGTATTTAACAAAGATTCAAAATACTTGGCATATCTTTTCCTCACTTCAACTGGTTCCACTAGTAATTCTCCATTTTCATCTTTCACTGACTCTTCCCTCTTTTGTCCTCCTTTCCTTACTTTATTTACCTCCTTCCAGAACATCTTCTTTCGTTCTTCAAAATTCTCACTCAGCCTTTGGCCCCACCTTTCGTTTGCATCTTTTTTCGCTTCTCTAATTTTCCGTTTTGCCTCTCTCCTTTTCTCCTTGTACCTCTCCCATACCTCAACACTACCATCCTGTAAAACCCTCTCAAAACACTGTCTCTTCTCCTCAACTGCCTTTCTCACCGTATCATTCCACCACTCGCTTCCCTTCCTGATACCTCTGCCTCCTACTTTCCTTTTGCCGCATACTACCTCTGCACTTGCTTTCACTCCTTCCTTAAACTGTTGCCATTCAACCTCTACTTCTCTCTCTTCCATCTTCCACTTCCATTAAAGTGTTCAACATCATCAAAGGCATGGACAATATGAACTGTAATAAATATTTCACTATCGACCAATCAATTTACACGCCAGCGAATGGTTGTAAAATTATTGGTAAATATTCTGAATCACACAAGTCTAAGAATGCGTTTTTCAATCGAGTTGTCAACTTGAGGAATGGGCTTCAATGAGATGTCATCGACTGCAGCACCGTTGATTCTTTTAAACTTCGCCAAGACAAACACCTCGCCTTAAATCCACAACTGACAGTATTTGTAAATTAATACATTATATATTTTTGTTTTCCCTCTACTATATTTAAAATAACCAGATTAACAAAGACCACCATAACACACATAAGGAGGCAAGTTGTCAAAGGGGAGACCAAAGTAAACAACACCCACAGCCAACAACGAAAACGGAACAGGAAGGAAGAAGGAACAACTCAACCAGAAGTAACAAAAGCGAAGGAAAGAAATAATAAGAACAAAACCACAACGATGCCCAGAATACCCAAACTGCCCCACATCACCAACAACGAAGACCACAATAGAAAATAATTCGAAGCAGAACATCCACACCGAGAAGGAAAATTCACCTCCAGCACAGAAGACCAACACGCAGGTAAAACCATGTGTGGAAACTAAAACCAAAGCCAAACTCACCACATCTAGCTGCCTAAAGATATCCTGTACATCACTACCTTGCATCAGACGAGATGCCAGAATTGCCACAATCAAACCTGATATACCAACCACACCAGGAAAAACCATTGCAACTTCACAAAAACACCACATGGCCACCAGAAAGAGAATAGTGTACAGTCAGGGACAGAAGGACCAACATAGATGCAGAAGCCTGGGACACTTACGCCCTTCTTCTGCCAAAAAGTCGACTCGCCTGCCCGCAAACTTCTGAGGGGTCCTCCTAATCCCCCCAGAATACACCCCCTTGGACTTATGACGTTCTGACCCCCTCATACCTGCCCTAGGACATCTCAGCCAAAGTCGTCACTACTCCAACGAAAACCTGAATAAGGCAAGCAATTCTAGGGCTTGATCTACCTAACATGTTAGCGATCTAGTCCTACAATTACCCTCCCATTCAAGGAAAGCACTGAAACCAAGATGAATGTCTTTCGAGGTCTGAGGAGTTATTTTACCTATTGAGGAATTACTATTATCACATGCCATGGTATAGTGCTTAATAATAAGATCCCTAATAGGCTGCACCTTTGGTATTAGAAGCATAACCATCGGACATGACCCCACCTTACTTCTTTTGTCAAAACTGTACTCTAAAACTATAGAATGATACTTGCCATGGTAAAGGTCATTCGACTAGTTTAGGGCGTTGTGAGATACCGCTAACACCGGCACACGACATATAAAAGTTGTTAGTGTATCTGTCCGACGCCATGGTAGAGGACACTTGCAATTAAAAGGTTTAAACACCACCCCTGAGTTCTTTGAACCTCTTATAACGGTCAGTGGCAGACAGAGCGAAATCAGTAAGTTTGTGATCTTACTATCTCCTCGCGTTAGCCCGATACCTTCTCGCTGTGTCATGACACTAGAGACATTGTATTAACCCGTCCAGCCCCGGCTAGTTTTGTAATGTTTGTTCACCAGAACCCGGCCGGTTTTCAAAAAAATGGTTTTATTCCAGAAACAATAGCGAAAGGGTTAGGAATGAAGGAAAAACCACGAAAAACCGCTCAAAAAGCTTAAAGAATGGTCCTACAGAGCCCCCGAAAACGTATTTTACAGGAGTAAAAAATTGAAGGCAATTACCCCAAAAAACCAGGTTATTGCGCGCTCACGCGCACGCACGTGGACTTTGAGAGTTTTCAACCATCGGCACGGTTGCGTGGGAAACGTACACAGTTCCCATACAAATCTGAGCCCTCTTGAGTGGCTACACCTGAGGTTACGGTCGGCGCAATTAGGGTGACGCGCCAGGCGAGTCTCTGGGGCTGTGCGTTACATACATCGCAGCATACATGTGCGTTACATACACCCCAGCGACGCGCCTGGCGCGCGTCGCTGGGGTTGTACGGGTTAAAGACCTTAAGTCAAGAGTATCGAAATGGAACTTCATCACCGATTAGCATAACGGTCAGGATAGACGAGCAACTAGCCCCAGGAAATGTCCTAGCTAATTACTCGCATTAGTCCAATGTAAGTGCCCAATGTCATGACATCAAGGAACTATCATTTAAGACCCAAAACCAGCTAATCCATCTGTATCCCAAACTACTCATACACATGGCAGGACCACCTAAATGGCCCACCGGAGAGCTAGAAGACCAGCCAGCTGCTATCTCATCTCAATTCAAACTCCAACTTCAAGTGCTAGTCTAGGAGTAAATGTTGAAAATCCACACTCAATAATGCACCAGTGTAAGTCCCCAAATTGAGACTATGCTTGATTCACACCAGTGCAACAGGTGCCTTCAGATAAAGATAGAGTCCACAAATTATAGCTCTGTTTTTTTTTTTTATCACCAGTGCGACAAGGTGAATGAGTTAGAACGACAGAGTCCCCAAATTAGTTTTGTAAGCGATTACATAAATAAAGATGTTCATTAAATGTACGCAGTGTTATACAGTAAGTTACCTTTGTTTCTTCTGTGCATGTGTTGTGTGATTTTGACTTCTCCAGTTAAGTAGAACCTACCAAATCAAATCCATACCTGGTAAAAACCTTGGTATAACAATATTAGGTACGATTTTAGTTACTGGACACCTATTTGACAGGTACCGCCAACGATTTAATACATATTATTTTTCGGTTTCCACGCATCCAACACCAAGCTGCACCCTTCTCTGGTGTACGAAACACTAAAAAAGTAATGGGGACACTTTAATAATTATAATATGAGACGAAATATAAAGACAACTCGGTTGCGTTCGTGGAAGTAGCGTCGCTTTGTTTACTTTACGCTCGGATTGACTTCCCGGTCCCGCCGCCTTGGCGGTCGACTTCAAATGGCGAAGCTTATATAACCAGTTGTTGGGTCCATTTTTTTATAAAGACTTGCATTATAGGCCGTGGGATACAGGACAGGGTTGAGGGGGGGTTCTGCCCCCCCCCCCCTCCCCCCCCCCCCGTGAATTATAATAATCGTCATAGATGTGGCCAGCAGGGGGGCAAGTAAAACAGCTGGCCGTAGTAACCTCGAGCGTCCTGGGTAAACAAACTGCGACGATCCGAAGAGACGACCAACTCCCCCCGCCGCCGATTTTCGGCCCAAACACGCAGTTTTATTCTCGTCGAAAACCACATTTAAAAAGTTATTATATCGTGTTCAATACTATTACCGGACCAGAACAAGGTGTAGCTTGGTGTTGGATGAGTGGAAACCGAAAAAAAAATATGTATTAAATCCTCGGTGGTACCTGTCAAATAGGTGTCCATTAACTAAAATCGTACCCAATATTACTAACAACTATCCACTACTAAAATCTCCTGATCTTGCCACGGACATTTGTCCAAGGGCAGTCTTCCTTTCCATTTTTCCCATACCCACTTTAAACTACTGTTTGGACACTTGACAATCAGTGTTTTGGAGGGCAAGAAGCCTTGAGGGGTTGCTGGACCTATTGTTGCTTGATTTCCTTTGTACTCCATTGTATTATCGCTCTCTCTCTCTCTCTCTTTCTTCTCTCTTTCTCATTAACGTACTTACCACACCCACCATCAGCCCATTCATTTTCCCACAGGTATAATCAAGTCATATTTCAAACCTTTACTCCCTTCTTAGTGGAAAACAAATTACCTAGCATTATCTAGAGTGCAATAGATAAGTGATTTCAATAATCTGAAGGGAAAGATAAATACTGTACATCCAAATAATTTAGTCATATAAATACCAAGCTATAATATAATCCATAGACTACAGTAGATCTGGACTTGACACGAAAATGGAACTTTGCAGTTGTAGGGGCGGGGGTTAAATGAAGTAAGGGTCGGCACAACAAACATTGGACTTGTCGGGTCTCAGATTGATTAGAACCACCTATCAGCGGTCTCTTTGGATATATTGACGTAAAGTGGTAGCGGGCAAAACAAATAATAGGAAGGTTCCCTCTTATCAACCCAAGCCCGTCTGTATATGGCTCCCCCCACAGTGCCCCTGGATCTATCACATAGAATTAAATTAAGTCAGCTTAAAATTACGATATCTCGCCCAGATCATAAAGGTCAAAAATAAAAGACACCTTTAGGGGTGAGTGGTACATATAATATTAATTGAGATCAATACACGAGGACAAATAGTTTATAAAACATGATTATTCCCTCTCTCCCAAACAAATAAACAGGAAACTACGGACCTTGACTTATACCTTAAGAATAATGTACACTGTAATACCTAATACCTGTAATCAGAATGGATATTTTCAAGCGATACTTAAGGATAATAGTTAGCATGTGATGTGTTAGACTCCCAAATTGTTCAGCAACACAGTAATGGAAGTTCCCGCACAAATTATACCAGTTTTCCGTTTTCAAAGTTCATAAGTGCTGCGTACTTAAAGGAACGCGAGATACTGAAATAAAAGACGTATAGCTGCCCTCCACTTGTGGTCAGATACGGGAATACTGGGGGTCCATTGTACTCGAGGGGCTTCACAACTTAGCCTACTCCCGGATCCGCTCATCTGTCCCCCAAACAGAAAGGTCGGTAGTCTCGGGTTGCACCGACGGTGGGCTACTTTCTGACCGGCTGGATCCACTCTAGCTTACTCCCGCAGGCCGGATCAAGCTAAAATACATTGTTACGAATCTGGACCTCAGTTGCTTAGAGACGGTATACGAAAATAATGACTAATGCCAATGCACCTTGTCTCTCTACCAAACAACAACACGACGCAACAGGTAAGAGCTTTATGAACGCTTCCAGGCTCTTCTCAGGGCTTAAGGTGCACACTGCCCTGCTTCTATTCTGAGTAATACATAGAACAGAAATAATCAGGTAACTTTCTAGCTATGAGAACTCTAAACCAACACCGGGATTAGCAATGCTGGGTTGGATAATCAAAACAGTTAAATACATAAGCTACCAGCGGACATCAACGAAAAAGAAAGAGTGCAGGTGTAGTTCGAGCATAACAGGCTATGCGCGCCCTCGACAGTACTACCAGGCGCAAACCAGCCAACGGTAATCCACTCTCAACCCAAGAGAGTTGCACATAATAATATTGCATACATATAATGAACTAACAATACAAGGCAGTGTCCTAATATGACTACTAACCTCGGGGTGATATTAGTAGAAGCAGGTTGCCCTGACCACCTCTAATATCACACCACTATATCCTGCTTCAACCTGGGCCCCCCAGTGAGTTACCGCCCAAACAATGAACTCTTAGAGTCCACCTCCCACACTCACTTTACCCGGCAAGCGCGATAGGCTTCACGGAAGGCTTACCATAGCGAACGCGATAGGCCTCACGGAAGCAGGACCATAAAAGAAGCCTTCCAAAACATCCCAGGGGCTATCAAAACAAAGAAATTTGTCTCTAGGCGAGATAATTCCCCTCTAGTACTCATCCATGTGTTTCTCACTCCCCCCCTCCCCCCCTCCTCAATTATAATAATCTAATAATAATAATCTTCTGGTTACTTATATAGCGCCCGTCTCTCCTCCTTCGAGGATTCGCAAGCGCTTGGCTTTCTTTAGTCTACCAGAGACCATTACCCATCCCCCTTGCTCATGGGGAGATGGTAACCGCCGGCTGTATCCCAGAAAAACTTTTCAATCTGAGCGGGGATTGAACGCGAGACCTTCAAGGTGGGAATCAGGCACGCTATCAACTGAGCCAGCCGGACGGCTGGCTCGGTTATTTTTCGGTTATTTTTCTCTTCCGCGATAATGTAGCACAAGTGGGTTGCATAAAAGATTGTTATATAACACCCAGACACCGCCCGCTCGCCTCAGTTGACTCACAGACAGCAAGAGGGGAGGGTTGCCTGTGGCTCTCTCTCGCCTGAGATTATGACCGGGTGGCCAATATCTTAGTTTTTCACCACCCAAATAATTTTCCAACTTATATTAGCACTCTTGAAGGTTCATATATACATCATATATGTAAAATAAAAGCATACCGAAAACAATAATGCTCTATATTGTAAATATAACGAATTCTGTCAGAATCCAAGGCTAGAAATGCACAAATAACTACCCTAGCCCCTAGGTCTATTTCGCGTTTAACAGGTTAACTATGGGGGGGTCCAGACTGAAGCTGGATTCCTAATTATTATTAAACACTCAGTTGCCTCAGTTCGAAACCCGAGATAGGGAACACACAATTGCTGGGGCAGAATCGTCAAGGTTGCCATAGGGTCCAAAGCACAAACACAGGGAAATTATGTAGGGATTATGGATGTGTGTGTGTGTGTGTGGACTGTATGGGATTAACGGTGCTTAGTATTAAGGACCCCGACAAGCCTCCCAGTTCTCCCCTATCACAGATTCCGAAGTAGCCACCGGAGGTAATGAATATATAAAACAAAGGGAAAGATAAGCAAATGCTGATCAGAGGAAAGAATAATTAAAAGAATGAATGAAGGTCTAGGATTCTCTGTTAATTACATTATGTTAATAATAGTGCAAGCAATGACAAACAAACAGAGCAGACTGGTGTGCCACAAGAGTGAGATAGCACCACCTTTACTGTCTGGCCGCCAACGAGAGAATGAGTGAGCCTGGCCCTAGCAACGCTGGCGGGAGCCAAGCTCAAACTAAAAGGGTTGCAAGATATCACCACACGATATGATAACACTAAGACACTTCACAAGAATAACTTATACTAAAGTATTCCTGTATTAACAAATTAACTAAAACAGTGTGGCAGATAAAATAAAGTACATCTTGATGTTGCAACACAACTAAACTTGCAATGGTCACATCATTAAATGAAACTGGTGGGGCTGGCTAACTCGCCGCCCCCTCCCCCTCTCCCGAGATGGGAGCAACATTTCCTCCCTCACCTAACCACAGCCAGCTTGCAAATTACACTGTTGCCACTAAAACACAACTTCATATACGAAACAAGTAACACTCTATTGGCTCATTCTACACAAATGTTTATTGAGACAAAAATGCTTAGAGGCACGGCAAAACTAGTCATGTACAATTGGAAGGGTATCGGAATGAAACTCCCAATACCAGGTCTTTCTCATAGACTTGGCACAGCTGCTATAATAAATCTGGCGCCAGTCGAGTCTAGCTACTACTAAAAGACCCTGGTCATTGTGACACCCTCACAAGGGGGCAGGAAAGTTTTGAAGCTTTGAAACAAAACTTTCATAATTAGTTTACAACTGCAAAAATATTTACATTGACAGTCTTTTGTATTTTTAAATTTTATAGATTTTTTTAACATGAGTAAATATGACTTACTAACTAAATAGCCTCGTGCTCTCCTATCATTCCTCAGAGGACTCAATCTAAATGAAAACTACTCCATATCTAAATTGAATTCAATCTGAAACAAGCTACTTTATATCCAAAGGTCTCGCATAATAAATTTATATATAGGGTAAGGTTATAAGGGTTAATATTAGCCAGGAATTAACTCACCAATAGTTCCACGTGGCAATGAGGCAAGGGAGAACGTTTACCCAATATGGCGGTGGACAATGGGGATCGAGACTTCGGTCCCGAGACACGAGTCAAGTTAAAGAAAGAATAAATTATTACATGGGAATGGACATGAATATTATGCTTATCTGTCAGTCAGTCATGGCGTCGATGAGAGCGTCGTGATGGTGTAGCTGTGTGTATTGCTGTATTGTGTATTGTGATTAGAGGCACAAAAGCACGATCAACTGAGGGCGGAAAATTAGATGTTAACTGGTTGGTGTTCGTGAAGGCTCTGGTGTTCCTCGAAGACACACCTTGCTGCCTTGGCAAAACGCCAGGAGCCCAAATGATTGTACCGCATCTAGGTTGCTCTATACGATAAATTATATTAATATAAAAGGGGCCTACGAACCAAATCACAGAATTTGAGTTTTCGCTGGTTCCCAATAGGTGGCAGCATGCTCATCATGCTGTGAAGACCGAATTGGGAATTTCGCCCTTATGTGCACGTTGCATAGGGTTGAGCGTCTCGTGTTTTGACTCAATAAATGTACGGATGAAGTAGGGCAAAGCGGAGGTATATGGGCCTAGCCGCCGCTGACCAATGGGAGGGCGGCTATGTTCCCGAGTGTTTGTGTCGCGGCTCGCGGCCAATCAGAGCCGCCGTCTCGCACCTCCCCACATCAGTCATGTGGCGGGAGTTTTTAACTGGTCATGCTCGCTCGCTCTCCCTGTTTTTACCCATATTCACGGTGTTTGAGGCTGAATAATGAGTGATACTAGTGATTCAGATGTGGGGGAAGGTTCACCTTTGAAGCCTAGTAGAAAACGGCACCCTGAAACCTGGAAAAGTGTAGTTAAGAAGAGTAAAAGAGATCGTGGTGGCGAGTAGGTTTCTCGTAAGGGCACTGTTGTAGGGGCTCGTGTTTTGGGGCCCCCGTGTAGTTGTGCTATGAAATGCTACGATAAGGTGGGGAGGGATCATGTGCAAACAGTTTTCGATGCTTACTGGGGACTGGGCAGCCACGATGCCCAATCTAATTATATTCTGTGTCGAGTTAGTGAGTGTGAGAGTAAGAGAGTGCGGATGAAAGGGAGGGAGAGCCGTCGCAGTGTTACTCGTTCATACAGTGTCATGAGCAATAATATTAAACAAGATGTGTGTATGGTCGCCTTTGAGAATATGCATGGCATTACACATAAAAGAGTGCGTAATGTGATGACCAAGACTGCTTCCTCACCTAGTAGGACACTGACACCAGACCAGCGGGGCCGCAAAGAACCACCAAACAAAACCAGTGACATTCTCCTTACTGTGGTGCGAGATTTTTGTAACGAGCTGCCCACACTTCAGTCGCACTACTCTAGAATGAAGAACCCTGAACAACTCTACCTGCCCCCTGGATCAACCTGGCACGGACTTTACAAGGCTTTTCAAGATTATTTAGTGACGAAGGACCACCCCAAGGATGCAATGATTGAGTCCAGGTTTAAGGCGGAGGTCCAGGAATACAAAATAAGTATCCCACCTCTCACATTGACAAGCGGATTGGGCAGCAGTTTAGAGGTAAATAATATTCAACTTTATAATGATTTTATTACCATTGTTCACACATCAAACACGAAGGAACTAAGTCTTTTCTTATAATTTATGAAATTAAATTATTATAAAATTTAATTATGGGAATTATGCTTTCTAATTTGGACTAATTCTTAGTTACATCATGGTTATTCAAAAATATGAGTATGAAATAAATCGGCCCATAATTACGGATACACAAAAAAAAACACCAATTACGTGTTTGTTTGTGTTTTTTAGGAGTTACAGATTTTCACACAAACACTGATACGATTTCATCCATTTATTTACACTCTATCTTTTGATTATGCTATAATATAAATTGTGTGCATTTTTTATATTTTAATAAAACACCACCAAACAGGTAGATGGAAAAACACGCATAAAACACGAAATTTTAGGAATTTTGCTTAAATGTTTCGGCTGTCTCCTAGTTATTGCAAAATGTTGTAATGTTCCAAGTATGATTGTAATCGAATAACATTTACGGGTACATAAAAAAACACCACTATGTGTTTGTTGGTGTTTTACCTAATAATTACGGATTTCCACAAAAACATTGCTATAATTTGTCTTTACAATGTGTACACTCATTCTTTTGATCATACTACCATAATAATTTGTATGCATTTTGTATGTTTTGATAAAACACAATAAAACATGTCGAACGAAAAACACGCATAAACCACGCAAGTTTTGGAATATTGCTTTCAAATTTGAACTGCTTCTTAGTGTTATCAAGTACTCTGAAATTATCATGTTTGAATTTAAATTGAACAATAAACACACCCCTTGGTGTTTTATGGAGTTATATTATTATTTTCAGATTTTCAGAAAAAAACACCAACATCATTTTTATTTGTCAGGTCGAGAGCTTTCCATTGATGTATAATATTGTCATAGTATAGTTTTGGAGTGCAGTACCTTTCTTAGACTTTAACCCATTATTACTCGAAACTGTGATTTGGTTCGTAGGCCCCTTGACTTCGAGAGGCCTCATTATACGATAAATTCATATATACTACATAAGACCATGGCAATATTGCTTAACCCTCTCACGCATTTATGACGCAGAGGTTGCCAGATTAGCAATAAGAAATAGAGTTCTCTCACTCTTACCTCTCCAAAATTAGTTTTCTGCCCACAGCTAACTCAAAGACAACTGCAGAGGTTTAAGTAACTAAACTAAAGGTTTCTAAATACCCCTGATGGTAACAAAGGCTTTAAAGTATCCCCAATAGGCTCAAAATCGCGTCATATGTCAGAGAGGGTTAATAGCATATTAGGCCTTTTATAACTTAACTTATTTACAATCTTATAATATACGATCTACTCGTCCTACGTCGGGCTGTAGGAGCGATCGTGACGTCACAGACATACGAGATCACAAAAGAGTCATATTCTATCGTATTTATACGATACACTCCCCCCACAAAAAAAAGACCTGAACCCCACCTTAAACCTAAAGTTGCCCAGAGGCTATCTTCTGACGCCACAAGTCAACGGCGCCAGCAGCAGCGCGTCTGGGACGCGTCCCGGTCCGAGAATGATCACCATCAGTAAGAGGTGAGTCGTTCCTTTGAGAATCCTCGGACCCAGCAATAACAGGTGGAGCATCAGATTGCAATGCGGAATTGAGCTCCAAAGCATACAAACGTGCGATAGGACGAACAGTAGTTCCAGTGCCTGTCTTCAATAGCGCCACCCGCTCTACAGAGTCTGCTCCCTTGTATACCTCCAACACGCGGCCCAATTTCCAGTATAAACGAGGACTATCTTCTTTAATTAAAACAACTTCACCAACTGTAGGTGCCGTTGGTCTACCAGAGGGAGTAACACTCCCTTCCCACAATGCTAGCAGATATTCACTAATCCACTGTTTCCTAAAATCCTCTATTATCCTGGATATATACTGGTATCTCTTAGACACCGCTACTTCAGAGTACAACGAGGGATCCTCTAACTCTATGGATTGGAAATCAGATGGAAACGCAGTCAATGGTTTTCCATATAGCAAGTGAGCTGGCGTTAATGGTAGTGGTTCTTGCAGGTCGGTGTACACATATGTAAGCGGGCGACCATTCACGACTGCCTCTATCTCTGTGAGGACTGTCGTCAACTCACTCTTCTTTAATAGAGCACGTCCTACAACTGCTCTGAGTCCCAACTTTACTATGCCGACACAATGTTCCCACATGCCACCAAACCAAGGTGCCTTAACTGGAATGAACCTCCATTCGCACTTCTTCTCTCCCAAAAAAGTGATGATACTAGGATCACTACTTATATCCTTTAGATATTTTGATGCTTGGACATAAGTGGGAGCATTGTCTCTAAGAATGAGTTGAGGGAATGAACGACGGGCACAAAACCGTCTGAACGCCAGCAAAAATTCTTCGCTAGACATATTATCACATAGTTCTAGGTGTACCGCTCGAGACGTTGCACAGGTAAACAATAATATATAAACCTTCTCATGCTCCCTCGTCTTCAATGCCCCTGTGTAATCTAATCCTACCGCTTGGAAAGGTTCTACGTGCTTTACACGGCATTCAGGTAGAGGTGGAGCTGGTCCAGTTGCATATGGTTTACCCTTTAGTCTCTGGCATACTACACACTTTCTTACTGCGCGTCGAGCTACTTGTCGAACTCTGGGTATCCACCATGCGAGACGTAAATTTGATATAATATGACATACCCCGTAGTGTTTTACTTCCCTATGTGCACGTATGATCAATAGATCAGTAACGTGATGTCTTGTTGGCATAAGTATAGGGCGGTTTGTGCCGTCTGGTACACCCGACCACTTCAGGCGACCCTCACACCTGATGAGGCCATTGTCTAGGTGCAACCTTAGTTGACGCACTATATTAGGCATTAATGTCTTATTCGAGCTTTTCAAGGATTCTAATTCATTGGAAAAGGTTTCTACTTGAACCCATTTGATCAAAGTTACTTCATCTGCTTTTAATTCACGAGCATCAATGCTGTGACCCCTGTTGCAGAGTTGGCCCGTTACTTTAAGCTTGAGATTGGATACATATCGCAATACCCAAGCTACAACTCTGACTAGTTTATTATAGTCACCGAATCTTGCCCACTCTATGATTAGACCCGGTGGCTCTTTTGGTTGGGCTGTAACTGCCACTGTTTCCAGTGGCAGAAGTCCCTCACCAACAGCATGCCATATCGTCCATTCACTTTCATGGAGCAGCCACTTTGGACCATGCCACCACAATTCGGACTTCATTAACTGGCTAGCCGTTATTCCCCTAGTTATGAGATCACTAGGGTTTTCTTTAGTATTTACATAATGATAAGCAACGTCTGGCAATAGGGCCTTAATCTCATCTACCCTATTCTGCACATAAACTGGCAGAGACTTCTTGCTATGTATCCAGTTGAGTGCGACCTGACTATCGCACCATACGTGAACGATTTAAATATTTAATTCGCTCTCGTATGCTGCGCGTACATGTTGCACCAGACGTGCTAATAGCAGCATCACAGTCAATTCCATTTTAGGGATAGTTACCTTTTTAAACATGGCTACCTTGGCCCGGGCTGTAACTAAATGTGCCCCAAATGAAATAACAACATATATGGCTACCCCGTATGCCGTGGCGCTAGCATCGCAAAACGTGTGTAACGTAACGTCACCGAACGCCGCCACTTTACGAGGTATAGGTTTAGTACATAGGATGGCATATTCATTCAACAACAATGTCCCTTGGTCATTCAGGTCCTTGGGCAAACTGTCATCCCATCCTATTTTACGTCTCCAAACTTCCTGCATTAGAATCCTAGATCTTATGGTAACGGACCCAAAGGATCAAAAAATTGCGCAACTTTGCTCAACAGACTTCTTTTGGTGTGCGCTCCTGTCTGCTGAGCAAAAGACCTTGTTTGAAAAGTTAGTATGTCATGTTTAGGTTGCCAGATCATCCCCAAATTTCTGGACTTTTCCTGGTTAAGAGATGCCATACCGTCCACCTGTATTTAACTCTGAAGATCTTCACTATTAGTAACCCACTCGCGGAGAAATAGATGTGCATCCGCAAACAATCTGCGTGCTTGCCAGTATGCATATAACAAATCATCCTGACTATCGCTAGAACCCTGCAAATTGTCAATATATAATCCGGGAGATAGTTTACTTGTGTCCTCATGAGTGTCAGCTAGATGTTTTCTGATTGTGGCATTTAACAAAAACTGTGAGCACGTGGGCCCAAAGAGTACAACCCGAAAACGGTATATTATGATTGGACTTTCAGAGTCGCTAATGTCGCTGAACCAAAGAAAGCGGGTAACATCTCTATCTTCCCCCTTTAGCTTGACCATCAAGAATGCTTTCTCGATGTCACTGGCATAGGCGTACTTCCCCAGCCTAAACAGCAATAGATGTTGGGACAGGTCCGACACCATGGACGGACCTGTCAACAGGCAGTCATTTAGACTGGGTTGTTGACCTTGGTGGGCAGAACAGTCATACACCACCCGTATTGGTGTGGTGATGCTGTCTTTCCTTACCCCATGATGGGCCAGATAGTGAACCCTACCCTTCTTAAACAGTTCCTTGACATCGACTCTCTCAATAAAGCCCCTATCCTCATAACTCCGAAATACATCGTCATACGCCTGGCGCATGCTCGGTTTGTTAGACAATTTACGCTGTAATGCGCGCAAGCGACCTAATGCCAAACCATAGTTGGTAGGCAGGCTTATCTCACTGTTCTTCCAGGGTAAACTAACTTTATATTGCTTGTCTGAGGCACAGTAGCACACAGACTCGTCAAACCTTTGTAGCGCAACTTCCGAGTCATAATCAGTCTCCATAGGATTAATGCCTATGTGATCCAATCTCCACAGTCGTTCCAGGTCGAACTCGGCAGCCATCTTAGGGTCACTAGGTTGGGAATCCTCCCTTCCCAACTCCTCTGCCGTGGTTACATGGACTCTATATATCGAGACCGTGTCGACCAGGACCTTTGACTGGTAGTATGCACCTTTCCGCTCATGCAATATCCAAATTTAGTGGGGATTAAAATTACACCACACATCTTTTTAAATCCAGGGTATACTACTTCATAATAATGATCCACACCAAGTAGAACATGCACCTCACTCTGATTTCCCATGGGATCTGACAAGTTAACCCCTTTGCTATGTAATGTGTGTTCCACCTTCTTCACACCCACTGATACATATTCTGGTAGGGTGTCTACTACGATACAAGTCATAAAGTACCGGTTTTTACGGTAGAAATATGAAATCTCCGCTATCTCGTAGTCTTGCTTATCAGTAACCCCTGTGGAGCCCTGTAATCGAAGAGTCTCAGCCCCTACGATTCGGTGCTTCAGTCCCACCAGTACGGACCTCTTTATAAAGGAACGTTGAGACCCCTGATCTAGAAGTACCCAACAAACTTTGTTACTGTCATTACCTTCCATTCGAATCTGTATTGTGGGCAATATAGTGGTGTCTTGCGTGCTACCTAGTGTCACAGTTGTAGTACCCTCTGTTTTGACGTCTTTGACTTCATCTGCTGTAGGACACAACTTATCAAAGTGATGTCCTTTGCAGTGGCGACAGGGCCTTAAGTATGTAGCAGTACATTGTCCCTGCTTACCATGTTCCTTACTTAGACAACCTACACATAGCTTCAATCTTTTCGCCTGTGCTAGTTTTGTCTCATTTGTTTGGTATTTTACGCAGAAACTCCATTTATGTTTGTTGTTACATAGCTTACATAGAATCTGAGCAAGTTTTTTTTTTTTTTTTTTTTTTTCTATATTCCAACTACTCCCTCTCGGGAGTAGTGCTGAGAGCCTGTACATTCCACCGCCCAACACGGTGAAGCCCGTGAGGTCTTGTTCCAGTCTGGGGAGTGAGACATGCGAAGCATCCATCATGGCTCGAAGCAGCTCCATCTCTGAAACGGCCGGTTGCTTCGCTCAAGTGCTTCACCGTCTCACCCTCCAGACTCAGACCCTAACTCTCAGAACGCCACCTATTGAGCAGTGAACTCACTAGGCATTGTCCCCCTGTAACATATTTTGAATATGGGAATATTCATACAGTGTTATTTAATCAGGGAACAACGAGGGTATTCTTTTGGCATTTCGGTGGGCTTTGTGGTAATGCACTGATACTAGGTACAGCACAAATTCAATCCCAATAACATTTTCCCATTGACATATCGGGATTTGAACCCGGGTCCATTGGATTACCAATCCAGTGGCATGACCACTCCACCACACCTCCCCTTATACGCACCCTCTTTCTTTTCTTTAGTCCCCACTGTCATGCTTACTGTTCCCCTCTTCTCCACATTCTCACTCCCTCCCGACACATACATTCTCCCTTTGTTCAACTGTAGATTATTGATCTCCTTACTGAACTGACTTTTGAACTCCCCCAGCTCAAATGATCTTACCTTATCAAGTATTGCCATAGGAAGCTTCTGACGCAAGATAATGATCATTTCCTGCGTGGTAAGCCCTAGGGTGTCTAGCGATCGAGTATTGCCCTGAAGTTTGTCAACTCCTCAACCTTATACTGTGGTTCTGCGAGCCCCAACAAGGCAACGACATGGGCCATCTTCAACTGCTCTCTATCCCCGTATGTGGACTCTAATAAGTGTACCGCTTCAAGATAACTACCACCCACTACTGCAAAACCCTCTATTAAATGGAAGGCCTCTCCTTCCATTTGTCCCTTCAGATAGTGAAACTTGCGGACATTATCCAAAGAGGATTCATGAACCGTAGATCGAAATACGTCCCAAAAAGCTAACCACTCAGTTAACTTGCCCCCAAATGTAGGAAGATTGAGCTTTGGGAGGTGTACAGTATGTTTTGGGTCAGCCCTTCTATGGGCCTCATTATCGCCTCCCTTCTTACTCGCAACAGCACGCTGTAATAGGTACTTCGCTCTAAAGACAGGTTCGTCTTAGAGGGTGCGGTAATCACACTCTGTAACTATCTCTTCCTCCTCTTATCATGTCAGCCACAATCACCTCACTCAGAGCCGTAATACGTCCGTGGGTAGCCTGGACGTTATCTAATCTAGCCTCCAATTCCTCTAGTTCAGCAGTAGTGATGAAAGTGTTCACGTCCACAATTAGCTTATTTAATACTCCCCGAAGTCCCACCCTTTGATTTTTAGGGGCTTTGATTAGCACCCCACTAGACGGTGTCTCTTTATTGTCTTTATTCATTTTGCATGTGAGCCTATAGGCTATGTATCTAAATGTTACGTTACAAAGACAACGGCCAAATAATATTCTAATTAAGAGACGCCGACCGGCGGTCTTCTTTGTTATGGAGAAAAATAGTACACTAAATAGCAATACCTACTAATGGATCATATTGAACAAGAACAAAATGTTAGGTCAGGTCATATGTCACAGGAAGTCTGAAACGGAAAAGAAAATTATTGGGCAAAGATGATGGGTGGGATGCAGGACTTAGGCAGGTGCACCGATATGACCCTGCATTCCGGCTCTAACCACCGCTTGGCTAGTCCTACCAGATTATCATAGAGTTATTCCTGCATCCTGTTATATGTCCCCTTGTTCATTGCCTTAAAATCCCTTACTGGTAGCTAATTCCCGGGTCTGGGCACCAATGTGGTAAACTATAAATGGAAGTTAAATATTACTAATCTATAATGAATCAAATAAATCAATCTAAATGAAAACTACTCCATATCTAAATTGAATTCAATCAGAAACAAGCTAATTTATATCCAAAGGTCTCACATAATAAATTTATATATAGGGTAAGGTTATAAGGGTTAATATTAGCCAGGAATTAACTCACCAATAGTTCCACGTGGCAATGAGGCAAGGGAGAACGTTTACCCAATATGGCGGTGGACAATGGGGATCGAGACTTCGGTCCCGAGACACGAGTCAAGTTAAAGAAAGAATAAATTATTACATGGGAATGGACATGAATATTATGCTTATCTGTCAGTCAGTCATGGCATCGATGAGAGCGTCGTGATGGTGTAGCTGTGTGTATTGCTGTATTGTGTATTGTGATTAGAGGCACAAAAGCACGATCAACTGAGGGCGGAAAATTAGATGTTAACTGGTTGGTGTTCGTGAAGGCTCTGGTGTTCCTCGAAGACACACCTTGCTGCCTTGGCAAAACACCAGGAGCCCAAATTATCGTACCACATCTAGGTTGCTCTATACGATAAATTATATTAATATATACGATAAATTCATATATACTACATAAGACCATGGCAATATTGCTTAATAGCATATTAGGCCTTTTATAACTTAACTTATTTACAATCTTATAATATACGATCTACTCGTCCTATGTCGTGCTGTAGGAGCGATCGTGACGTCACAGAGACATACGAGATCACAAAAGAGTCATATTCTATCGTATTTATACGATACGGGACAAACAGTCTGCCACGACATTATCCACACCACGGATGTGCCTAACATCAAGATGATATTCTTGCAACCTCCAGCGAGCGAGTAAGTCTCTGGTTTTTGTCCTTGAGCCTATTAAGAAACTGCAGAGGATGATGGTCAGAGTAGATTCTGAGCACGAGCCCATATGGTGGCAAATAAACAGCGAAATGGTATAAACTCACAATAATAGCTAGCAACTCCCTCTCGATCACAGAATAATTCTTGTGTGCTCGGTTAAACTTTTTCGAAAAGTAGAAAATGGGGTGCTCAACATCATCCATGTAGACTAAACAATTGGGGACATCATTCACAACCCTGTCCATTAACCGCTGTTACGACCTGGCACTCGGGTACACAAGGGCTCTCAATCAGGACTCGAGTACGGCTCGCTGCCACAACGGAAACACACGATCCCAATCCCTGAGTACTGCCAGCCGAACAAAAAACACCAATACCCTCCAGAGTTCAATCTGCTATAACGGGGTATACAAGAACTCGGTACTAGTGTTCAACAACAGACTAATAAAGAGACAGGAATTATCTAGTCTGGTCAACAATCAAACAATGAAGTAAGAAACAACAACACCAAAGAATAGTGTTGGCCGAAGCCGAAGTAATCCACCCTTGACTAAGAACTTAAGAAGTCCTCCACCCTCTACTTCGGATCGGCACTATTACGTTACGTTAATTAATAGTCCTTAAGCATCGAGCAAGGAATCTTCTGAAAAAAGTTAAGATGCTTCTCGGATGCTCGTAAGAAGTACGTATCGGATTTTGAACAGTAATTCAATAAGCAAAAACACTGGCAATTAAATACTATTAAAGGTTTAAATTGGCATAAGAATAATTAAAAGAATATGCAATAGTAAATGGCAAACATTAAAAAGAAGTACAGTACTCCGCAAATGCAACGGCAATAGCCTACTCGGATTGTGCTCGTGGGCCACTAATCACTAAAGTAGCCAAGCGTGCAACACATGAAATCAATAGTGCATAAACAATATCATACATAAGGAAAGCTTCAATACTATTCTGTATCTACTAATCGAGTAAAGTCTAGCTGGGGTACTGTGGGCAAAAGGTAGCAGTGACTGAGCAAAACCGGCTCGTAGCCTAGCGAAGTCCTCACAACTGTTTAAAGTATTACGTTAACACTAACAAGTGCACTTTGAGAAATCCAGATCCCTTGTATCTGGTTTTCTCCCGGCTCCTTGACAAAGTAAAAACAAACTGTTAATAAAATACAGCGTGGTTAGGCTCTTGCCCTCACGCACTGTAAATTATTAACTCAACACAGTCATCCGCGAAGACAACCTAGGCTTCACTGAACCGAAACGAGTATGCAGGTTTATCGCTTAACCACTGCATCAAACAACAACTCTTAACACAGAAAAGCCTTACCCCAGTCTAGCATTACCTAGACTAGCAGAAAACAGGAATAATAATAATAACATACAGGGAAATGTATATACAAGTGCAACAAACATAAATCAATTCTATTCTAAGTTAACCCTTCCAAAATAGGCTATCTAATAGGCAAGTATCTCTGAGAACTCAAGCGATAATACGTTGGCTGACTAGCTCTGCACCAACAGGACCATGGAAGTTAAAAAAGGCAGGGAAAAGAGGAGATAAGAATGTAAGGTAGTAGAGAAAGTTCACATCAGTCAGAAGAATATATATAGTTAGCAAGGGAAATGAGAAGTCGCTCTGCCTAATGAGTTCTGACGAAAAAATGGCTAGACTTCCCTTTGTATACCCGGCCCTCTAGTGAGCCCAACGTGAACTACTAAGGACCGCCCACTGACAACCATTACGTAATTTCTCTCTCTCCTCTGGGATAGACAAAGGCTCCCCTAGCACTGAGGGGAGGGGGGAGGGGGGAGTGCTAGTGAGTTAGGCCCACCTCCCGCATGGCGCACCCACTGACCCCCAACTGTGGCTGCTGCTTCTCCCATCATTACAAATAAGTTTTACACACAATACTTATAACTAATGATATAAAATAGAACTCGTTGACTCAGATGAAAACAAAATACATATTCATATTACTTATAGTACAACGGCTCACATGAACTAAGTTAGGAAACTCTACATAGACTACAGCCAAAGTTCCTGCCCTGACGATCCTAGCGAGAGTGGGGCATGACTAGGCGTTCTGTACAGCATGCTCACACTGGACATGCGTCACACCGCTGAAAGGTGGCGGGAGCATTCTTCAAGCCGTAAGGCATTACCTGGCACTGATACACTCCTCCCTCCACCACAAAACTAGGGATTTTCTTGGCACGTTCTGGTAGTGGGACTTGCAAATAGCCTTTAACTAAGTCCACTTTTATGATGAACGTGGCTGCCCCAATCTTGTCTACCGAGTCATCGACTCTCGGTAAAGGGTAGGTATCTGTCTTGGAGAGTAAATTTACTTTGCAAGGTGGTCATTTTATAGGCTTGTTCTCTCCCACATCGATGTTATGCACCGCCCAAGATGTCAAACCTGGTGCATCCCCTAACACGTGTGGATAAGCCCACAAGGTAGTAAACATCTCCTCAACCCTTTCCGGAGGTAAATGGGTCAATTTCTCCCGCAGGGCCAGGTACCCGTTCTCTGCCCATGTCCCAGCCGGCACAGCCTCACCTGGGAAAAACTCCTTCTCCTCCTCCTGCTCCTCCTTCATGCCTTCTACAACCAGGACAGGGCAACGAGACACGGCATCCTGGTCCCTGGGACCGGAGAATTGGGGAGAGTGCAGAGGGGGGTTGAGAGGCACTGCAGGAGCCTTGCCTGGCGTTCCCACAGTGCATGAACCACTAGCCCCGGGACCCGGGTTATCCAACCACCATCCATCAGGCCCGGGCTCGCCCTGCACCTCCGACTCTAACTCTCCAGTCAATAACATAGGCAAGAAATTGACCGTCTCTGACTCAACTTTCTCTACTGACCCGTTCTGAGCGGATACAGTAGCACAAACTCCCTCGGACAACTCCCCGTTAACACGAGCAGGTGACTGATCAGCGCCCAGGCAACCCTCTCGGCTAGCCCCTTTAGGTGACGTCGCCTGTGTGCCCGCCGCACTACAGTACCTCTTCAACATGTTAATATGGCAGAGCTGATGGGTCTTATGTCTGTCTGGATTACTCTCCCCGACCTTAGAAAACAAGTGTGTTAATAAAGCATCACTCTGCGGCGCCTCACCAATCTCCCCCGGTGCCACGGTGGAAAGATTAGATATAGCCTCCTAGTCGGTCTGATTCGATGATACAGGATCAACCGGTCCTCCCGTAGGGACCCGATCGCTCCCTTCAGTATCACCTCTGGCACCGGGTGAAACGAGTGAGGAGCTTTCCGCTGAGCCTTCCTCCTCGTCCTGCACACCCTCGGCACCCTGCAGATCAGTCGAATCTATTGGTGATGCAAATTCAGTACTGTATATCCCCTCGATCAGATCTATCTCCTCCCCTAACAATTCCTCCGGCTGTGCAACGTGGGCCATAAATCTCATGCCCTCACACACCAGAAACAAATCAGGAGGCAGCTTCTTAGCCTACTGGTTCCTCTCCTCCGGCTGTACCTGCTCCGACACCACTACCGGAGGTGGAAAGACTCTACTCCCTGCCATATCTTCTCCAAGCAGAAAATTAATCCCCTCCACAGGTAATGAATCCACGACCGCTACCTTCGCTGTCGCCGTGACTACAGGACACCTAAGATGAATACGAACGAGGCTATAACAGGCCTCAGTGTTTACACCTCGACATAACACAAACTCGTCAGATTTTATCGGCTTCCCCGTCAAGTTCAAACACATGGACTGCTTAGCTCCTGAATCCCTAAGAACCTTGACTGGATACACCTTCCCACACAGCTCTACTTCACCCTCATGAACGAAAGCCTGGCACCAAGCGAGCGAGGCTTCTGGACCTGCATTGCTACCTAGTTGAGACACTTTGTCGGGGGCAGGCTGTGCCACGGCCGTTGGCACCCAATGCTTCACCCTTCGGTCTGCCTCCAACCTTGGTAACAAAGATTCATCCCCTCCTCCATGGATACCAATCACTAACGACACAGGCTTAGCAAGCGCTGCAGAAGATTTTGCCTGGGGACAGTTTGGTTTAATATGTCCGGTCTGTTTACACCCATAACACCTAACAACACTGGAATCAGGTCGGGCTGAATTTGGTGATTTTGGTCTGTCTCCACCGTTATTATTACGTGTGGGACCAGGGCCATTATTACTGTACCCTCCACTTTCACCTGCTCGGTACTTCTCGTCACGTGCAGTCGTTGGGGGGGCATATCTGGCACGATCAGTAAAACCCTTGGTTGCCAACACTCGATCGTCAACCCACACGGCAGCATCAGACAGCTTGCCGGGGCGCTTCTCACGGATCTTTTGGCATATCTCTCTGTCGACATTGTTGGTAAAGTGTTCTAGCAGGAAAAGCTCAACTGCCTCATTTAAATTAGTTACAATTTCACTCAAAACCCAACGAGACAAACAATCACGGAGGTACTTAGCAAACTCAACATGAGTATGATTAGGCTTCTTCCTTGCATTACGAAATTTAAGGCAATAGGCTTCTGGTCTGAGTTCATAAGCCTTAACCCTTCCTCCCCGGGTGTCCGTGTGGAAGGACACCACGAAATAAGGGCAGGTGCCCGGGTGTCCTGTTACTAGGCAGTAAGCTTTCAAGCCTATTCAGCTTGGTCTGAACGCCGTGCATCTGACGCATGTAAACAAAGCCGATCGTTGCACCTCCGAAAACAATATGGAGACGTCGGATTCAATGTTATTGTTGTGACGTCAGACGAAATTAGTGTGTGAAAAGCTCCGATATTGTCAACATCGCAGCAAAATTAGCTCCACTGAAATCGTCATCACAACTGAACCAGTTGACTTAGATAGCTCTACTCAATGCCAGTCTACAGATTGGAAACCGCACTACGTTTATAGATGCGTGGTTAATTTCTAGCAGTAAAAATTAAGAAAAATACGGTAGCCTAGGCCTAGACGTTTTTCGGCCAGATCGCCCGGGTAGCCCACACTGTCCTTTGGAGATACAGCCCGGGCCTAGAGGGTTAAGGATAGCCTGCTTTAAATTATCATACTCTGCTAAGTCCTCCACTGACATCCTATCATATGCCTCGAGCACTTTTCCCTTGAGAACATTTGCCACCAATGCTGCCCAGCGTTCCCGTGGCCACTCGAACTCCTGTGCTTTCTTTTCAAATCGCAGGAACCATTCAGTGACATTTTCCTCGTCAAAAGCGGGAACGAGCTTCAGGCTACGAGACAACTTTAACTCCCTAGATTCCTCCCTGTGTACCGTGCCCACTTGTCCCCTTGTGTACCTACCCCCGTCTACCTCAACTTTGGTTCTTTGTAACTCCATTGCCATTCTCTGAGTTTCTAACCTCTCCTGCATCTCTCTCTCTTTCTCTTCTCTTATCTCCTGCCTTTCTCTCTCCCTCTCTTGCATTTCCAATTTCTTCAATTCTAATTGTATTAGAGCATCATTCGATAGCCCTACCGGGGCAAAAGTAGGGGGTGGTGTAGGAACATAAGCGGGACGGTAACGTGGCTGAATCGTAGAAAGTCCGGCTGGGATAAATGGGGGGGGGGGGAGGTGTAACCTGGTTCTGTGCCGCCCAGCCAGCGGCAGGAGTAGAGTGTAAAGGATAAAAATGGGGTTGAGTAAGTTGAGGCACACCAGAGGGCACTTCAGGCAACAACGGGGGATTAACAGTAGGACATGTAAACTGGGAAGACGTTATGCTCTCATTAAAAGGACTGGGTGTGCGCGGCGGAGAACGTGCAGGTGTGATATAGCCTCCTGCCGGCACAGTTGTTGGCTCAGCCTCCTCTTGAACATCATAATAATACTGCCATATATACTGCTGACATGCTTCCCCCGTGGTAAGAAGAGACCCCTCTACTCCCAACACTGTTGCTATCAACCTCAATTCCTCCACCCTTCTCAACTGCATCTGTGCCCGTTCTGGAGAACTCCGAAGGAACGCTCTCGCATCCTCCTCACTGGTAATATGCAACTGCACGACACTCTCCCCCTCCTCTCTTGCTTGTTGTTCAGACATAGTAAAATAAAATGCTAGACACCTATTCTAAAAAAAATCCTCTGATCAAAATAAATCTTATTAATACTGCTGGTACTATTCTGATTATCCTAGGCAAGGTCGCCACTGATACGCATCTGGACCTCAGTTGCTTAGAGACAGTATACGAAAATAATGACTAATGCCAATGCATTTTGTCTCTACCAAACAACACCACAACGCAACAGGTAAGAGCTTTATGAACGCTTCCAGGTTCTTCTCAGGGCTTAAGGTGCACATTGCCCTGCTCCTATTCTGACTTAAACAGAAATAATCAGGTAACTTTCTAGCTACGAGAACTCGAAACCAACACCGAGATTAGCAATGCTGGGTTGGATAATCTATCTATCTATCTATATGCTCAGGCCCAATCCCCATTTTGGGGGTAGCCGACTCAAGACAGAGCAAGAACAGGGAAAACACCAAAACAACATAAAACAAAAAATAAACACTGATAAAAAACACAAACTCACACACATCCAGGTCACCCAGGAGAAGACCCAGAGACCAGGGTTACCAAGGTCGCTCCAGCACTCCCCCGGCCCCTGACCACCCGGAGAGGTTCCGATCTCGGCAGGCAGACATGCAGCGGAGCCACAAGCCCTCCCACCACACTTCCAGGCACACCCTTCACATTAATCGTCTCCCCGGGCCAGGCGCCTGATGGACTATTATCTAGTCGAACTTGCGCCCGACCCCTTACTCCAAATGACCACGTGTTCACTCAACTATTCACAAGCATTCTCCATTCACTCCTGTCCACCACCACTTCCCCTGCCTGATCTATAGTCATTCCTCTATCATCCAAAGCCTTTCTTACACAGTCTCTCCATCTCAATGGGGGTCTTCCTGCCCTTCTATCTCCCCTTGTACCTGACTCACATATTATCTTTGTAAGCCTTTCATCTCCCATTCGTTCAACATGACCATACCAGCTCAGCACCCTTCTGTCCACTCTGGCTGACAAATATTCCTGCTGCCCCACTCTCCTACGTATCTCTTCATTCCTCAATCTGTCTCTACGAGTAACTCCACACATACTCCTCAAGCAGCTCATCTCCATCACATCCAGCCCTCTTTTCTCCTTTATCTTCAGAGCCCATGTCTCAGCCCCATACATCACTGGATAATCAAAACAGTTAAATACATAAGCTACCAGCAGACATCAACGAAAAATAAAGTGTGCAGGTGTACTTAGAGCATAACAGGCTATGCGCGCCCTCGACAGTACTACCTGTTACGTCCTGGGATATATAAACACTGGGCTCTTTCTATTGGACTAGGTATGCGGCAACAAGCAACAACGGAAAATGCTAGATCCAACCCTTATCTATAAACCCAGGCAACAAACCACCCTAAACTGTCAAGAGTCCTGCCTGGACAACGAGGTATCCTTTGACTCGGTTACAGGGTGCACGCACTATAGACTGCTGATAGTCAAGCAGGCTATATAAAAGATCACACAATTAAGTTGACTTAAAGCTTCAAGGAAAAGATAGATAACAGAATTAAATTGCAGAAACAATTTAATAACAAACTAGAAGAAAGTACATTTAACGTTACGTTAATTAATACAACTAATCACCCCTGCGTGAAAGAAGGTGAAAGCAAACAGTCCTCAAAACATCGTACTGGTAGACAAGATGCGGGTTTCTAAACTGCATGCGGCTACTGTAGGATCTGATGCTTAGCAAAGAAAGTATGTTACGGACTCTTAACTCATAAGCAGGAATAAATACTAGTGATAGGCCATACAGTGTATAATGGCATAGGTATAATTAAATAAAGGCAGCAACTCGCAATATAACCACATACAGGTGTGCTTCTCACTCTTAGTCAGGCAAGCCTGCTCGGACAGAATCTCTAAGCCACACCCTGACTCACAATGCTCACAAAAACGGTAAACTGTGGCACAATAACAAGCATACAGAGATAATAAACCCCTAGCTGTTAATCTGCCAGGTGGCAGAGGTCTAGCCGGAAGGATATAGGCTTCGGATACCCGGGCTGAGCCACCTGCTCTAGCCTAGGGACGTTCCCAAGTCTGTGCGCCAAACTACTCTAATTGAAAGGGTGCTCTCTTGAGAGACTCAGATCGCAAGTATCTGACTCTCTCCTGGCGACCATAAAACAAAAGCAAGACGTGCTGAGTGGACTAGGCAAGGGCCCTCACACAACACAACACTAGACACACAGGGACACAGACAAGAAAATGCCCCCAGATTCCCACGGGTATCCTAGTAAAGTCGTGCGGGTCCACAGGACTCGCACCAGCAGACTTTACTTAAAGGATCGCAAAAAGCCTCCCCTCCGGTCTAGCCCCTGCTAACCTGACACAAGAACACACTAGCAAGCATGAAACCACCAAATATGAGACAACAAAAAAGCTTCCTAGGTCTCATTAACAATTAAATCTCTGCATAAAGCCCAAATCCTATATAATTATCTGAGAGCTCGTCGTTAATACAATAATAGATATAAGGTCTATCAAGGGGATGGGATAATTAAATAGATTGGTGAAGTAGTGGAAGGAAGGTATACAAAGTAAGAGAGAAAGTTTCTAAGTGGGGTTGAGAGGGATAGATATCAAGGGAGTCCGAAGGGTACGACAGTGAGGTGAGCTCGGAGTCTTGAATCTGTCTGGACTCTGGACCCCACCCTAGGCATACAAAATACATCCCAGGCTTGGCAACACTCAACACAGTTGCCGGGTCAAAATCCTCTACCCCGTGCGCGAGTCGAAACTAAGCCTAACGTTGCAATCAGATGCACGTGGCAACATCAGGCTCGTCCCAAGCTGGACTCTCCGCGCGAAGCAACGTCCCCCAGCCGGTCTCTCTCTCCCGCTCGTCTCCTCCCACTCGACTTACATCTTATATATTATAATGAAACAATCAACTATCGAGAATAAAATATACTAAGATGCGTCGGTTAAGCTTAAGGGCAGCTACAAGCTGTGAACCAACATAAGAATATCCCAGACATTAGTTACGTTGTCGTAGGATATATACTAAGGAAAAGCCTGCCGGTCGGCTGCCACCATCCGGTTTCTAAACGGCTGGGCAGCCGACGCGCGCGCATGCCCGCACGTGGCTACTATGCAGAAGCTTCACATGCCGGGCGCAAACCAGCCAATGGTAATCCACTCTCATCCCAAGAGAGTTGCACATAATAATATTGCATACATATAATGAACTAACAATACAAGGCAGTGTCCTAATATGACTACTAACCTTGGGGTGATATTAGTAGAAGCAGGTTGCCCTGACCACCTCTAACATCACACCAATATATCCTGCTTCAACCTGGGCCCCCCAGTGAGTTACCGCCCAAACAATGAACTCTTAGAGTCCACCTCCCACACTCACTTAATTATGGGGGGGGGGGGGGGTCCAGACTGAAGCTGGATTCCTAATTATTATTAAACACTCCGTTGCCTCAGTTCGAAATCTAAGATAGGGAACACACAATTGCTGGGGATTAACGGTGCTTAGTATTAACCTCTCGGCTACGCATGGGGGGTATGAGACACCACACGCCGGTGCGCACGTATTTGAGCTGTTCCCATCACTAACATTGTTATTTTACCATAAATATCGTTAATACTTATTCATATGCGCCTATTTTACCATTAATATGAAGATATTAACCAGTTACAACAATGAAACAAGTGGAAACAGTGTTTGGCTGGTCAAAATCGCGAAATGAAAGCGAGAATGTGTGTGTGTGAGTGAGTGAGCCAACCTTCCACTCACGAAGCTTTGAGAGACCCTGGAGGTACCTCTCAATTCTCTTCCTGACTTCTCCCCTAATTCCCATGCTTGGTAACACTGATGACAATGCCCTGCTAGCAACTTGCTAATGTTAGCACAAAAATAGACCACATAATAAGGGAATAACAGGGAAAATAGGTGATAATTGAAGGAGGGGGGGGGGGGAAGTGGGGAAGGAGGAAATGTAGAGGAGTGATATTTGGCATGGCCCAGGGGCAAAAAAAAAAAAAAAAAAAAAAAACTCTGGGTTCAAGTTTTTTTGGGGTGTTTTAAATGGATTATTTTAGGCCCAGGATCTTAAGTCTTCCCGCAGTCGCCCGGGAAAACTCTTAAAGAGTCTTCCCGCAGCTCCTGGGTTAAGGACCCCGACAAGCCTCCCAGGTCTCCCCTATCATGGATTCCGGAGGTAATGAATATATAAAACAAAGGGAAAGATAATCAAATGCTGATCAGAGGAAAGAATAATTAAAAGAATGAATGAAGGTCTAGGATTCTCTGTTAATTACATTACGTTAATAATAGTGCAAGCAATGACAAACAGAGCAGACTGGTGTGCCACAAGAGTGAGATAGCACCACCTTTACTGTCTGGCCGCCAACGAGAGAATGAGTGAGTCTGGCCCTAGCAACGCTGGCGGGAGCCAAGCTCAAACTAAAAGGGTTGCAAGATATCACCACACGATATGATAATACTAAGACACTTCACAAGAATAACTTATACTAAAGTATTCCGGTGTTAACAAATTAACTAAAACAGTGTGGCAGATAAAATAAAGTACATCTTGATATTGCAACACAACTAAACTTGCAATGGTCACATAATTAAATGAAACTGGTGGGACTGGCAAACTCGCCGACCCCTCCCCCCCTCCCGAGACGGGAGCAACACTTCCTCCCTCACCTAACCACAGCCAGCTTGCTAATTACATGGTTGCCACTAAAACACAACTTCATATACGAAACAAGTAACACTCTATTGGCTCATTCTACACAAATGTTTATTGATACAAAAACGCTTAGTGGCACGGCAAAACAAGTCATGTACAATTGGAAGGGTATCAAAATGAACCTCACAATACCAGGTCTTTCTAATAGACTTGGCACAGCTGCTATAATAAATCTGGCGCCAGTCGAGTCTAGCTACTCCTAAAAGACCCTGGTCATTGTGACAACATGTAATCATAATGACTAGCTATCCTACAACCAAAAAATTAGTCTAAGGGCTCAATGACTTACCACAAATTTCACAAAAGAAACACTCGGCACAATATTAACAGCAACAGTGCAGGGATACTCAACCAATAATAAGTACTTTAAATAAGCCTCATAATAAAAAAATAAATACAAAATAAAAACAATGAATAATACTTAGCTATGCATCGTTATGAAAATGGGCAAACATTAATAGACAATAGCAGTAAGAATATAGGTTACATTATGCAGTACTGTATTATGAAAATGGTCAAAAATGGATAGGCATTAACAAGTAATACTAAACCTGATTATTTGGCTATACAAATTTATGAAACTAAGAAAAAAACAGATTAATAGGCTAATCCAAATAGTACTGTGACGTTAACCACTCCGTTAGAACCGCATGGCTTGTCCTACAGCGACTCGCTAGGATCGCCAGGGCAGTGGATGGGGCTACAGTTTATGTATTAGAGTGTGCTTTATTTCATATGAAAGCTCGTGTCATGGGCAGTCCAGAAAGGCTCTTTGTTTTCACCCATGTCAAGGCTTTATATATTTAATTGTAAAGTATATGTTTTATCATTAACTAGTAATAATGGGATCTGGGAGAGAGAGAGTAGAACAGAGTGAGAGGGGGCGCGCAGTGTTTTTTGGTCCCGCTCGATGACGTCATGGCTGGCTGCCTCGCGGGGGTTGGTGGAGAGAGGCCCTTACCATGCTGCAAGCTCTTGCTAGTGGCTAGATGACTTGTAACCGCTTTTTCCCCACGCACCTCGAGCTAGTGCGAGTATATATACAGTTCCTCCCCACTCTCTCCCTCAGATCTGGTTTCTAGAACGCACCCATCTTTTTTCCCTTGCTATCTGTCCCCGCTCCGTACCTGAGAATCTTTTCCTCTGCCTATCTCTCTCATTTTCCATATCTTTCACCACCTTTTATTAATATTATATCCCCTCTGGTTAACTCTGCAAAATCAGCTTCATGCTGGCCAGTTGTATTGTGCGTTAAGGTCTGATATAACCCATGTATGTTAGTTGTTAAGATAAGTGGATCACGAAGCATTGGTTGGCTTTCATATTGCCGCGTCCTATAATTATTAGTGTTCTGCTGGATTAGATAATGCTAGACTAGGAGTCTGATATTATAAGGTATTGTTTCCTGTGAGTGCTGGCTTTAGTTAAAAGCGGCACGACATACCTGAGAACTGGAGTTGATTGAGTAAATTCTAGTCTGTGTGCCATTGAGAGTAGAGCATGCACGAATGAGGGCTTTTTGCCTATACCATTCTGCACTGTTCTAGTCTCGATTGTTTGTCTTTGAGGTACGCCAGGAGAACGCTTAATACTTCGGTATTAAGGTTTCTCAAGAGAGCTACCCTTCATTATAACGTAATATTTGACGCACAGACTTGAGATTTGCACTAGGCTATGCGGCATGCCATGCGCACCAGTATCTCGTATCATTGACTCTAGCTAGACTTTATCAGTCACAGCAGACATTAAGTATATTAATCCAATTACTCTTTTTATGCATACCCATTTATTATTGCACAAGCATTTCGCAGCCTAGTTTGATGTATGGAGACACAAACGACTTAGGCTCTTTTTGTTGATAGGAATACTGCATTGTCGTGGCGATTATTATTATTGTTGTAATAATAATAATAATAATAATAAGCATTTTACTTATTTCTCATAAGCGCCAATTTTTCCGAAGAATTCACTAGCGCTCGAAAAGAGAAAGAAAAAAGAACAAAAATCAAGGCATCAAAAGAAGGCTTATATACAACACACATTTAACAATCACTAGCAGTGGCAAAATAGCCTAAACTCTATAGCCATCTGTCATGACACCTCTCTCAAGATCATAGCTTCTCTCAAAGAGAAAAGTCTTAAGTTGTCTCTTGAAGCATTCAACAGAACTCGGTTGTCTCATGGACAGCGGCAACCTGTTATACAACCTCGGAGCCATGTAGGAGAAAGACCTCTCAGAGAAAGAAGACTGCTGGAAAGCCCATGGTTCATCAAGACGAAAAGGGTCATTGTCATGACGCACAACTACACCATGGCGTGCCGGTGGGCGCCTGAGCAGCTCCGCAAGGTACCTAGGCTCACCAAATTTGAGAACCTTAAAAGTCACCAAACACAACTTAAATTCTATTCTTGCTCTTACTGGCAGCCAGTGCAGTTCTATGTGAAGAGATGTAGTAGGAGTTCTAGGTGGAACACCAAAAATTAGTCTTGCGGCCCTGTTAAGAACAGACTGAACTTTCTTCAAAATATAATTTGGAAGACCCACCAACAGGGCATTGCAATAATCAACACGAGAGAAGACCAATGAGTGAACCAACGTCAGGAGGCAACGTCTGGTTATAAACGGCTTCACCAAATAGAGATTTCTGATGTGCAAGTAACAACTTTTAACTATCTGGTTTACATGCTCTTTGAAATCTAATCGGGAGTTCACATATACACCCATATTTCGAACAGAGTTGGCCGGTCGCAGCTGAGATCCACCCACATTGATGGAGAGGGCACCTACTATATCATCAGCTCTTCTATTTCCTCGGATGATGAGAATATCAGTTTTACCATAATTTAGTTTAAGTTTTCTCGCTCTCATCCACTTCTTGATATCAGACATCAACAATTCCATCTTACTCCGTATATCAACTATATTTGTGATTCTCACATAAATCTGGGCGTCATCTGCATAAAAGTGAAAGGTGACATTATGTGCACGAAGCAGAAGAGACAAACTGCTAATATAAATTATAAATAGGATAGGACCTAAAACTGATCCCTGCGGAACACCATACTGCAGGGGTGTCGAGTCCGAGACCACTTGATTTACCATCACACTCTGGGATCTACCTGACAAGTACGACCCAAGAAGCAAGAGAGCGGAGTCACACACACCACAATCATAAAGATCATTCAATAACAACTCGTGATCCACTGTGTCAAAAGCCGCAGAGAGATCAAGCAAGACCAATAGTGAAGCCACACCATTGCAAATGTTCTCAACTAGATCATTATGTACTCTAATCAATGCTGTTTCAGTTGAATGATGCTGTCGGTAAGCAGACTGAAAAATTGGGATAGTTTCATTCTGCTGAAGTAGTGGTTGTAATTGGTCAAGTATTGCACGCTCTAATATCTTTGATATGAAGGACAGGTTGGAGACAGGACGATAGTTCAACATGTTCTCAACATCAAGTCCAGGTTTCTTTAGAGTAGGTCAGAGTAGTGCATGCTTTTCAGAATGTGGGAAGCTACCTTCAGAGAAGCACTTATTAATTATTTTGGAAATAAACTCAACTGTGTGATCATAGACTCTTGGTAGCTTGGAAACATTTATGGGATCCAACGGGCAAAATGTTTTATTGAGGTTTCTTATGTAGGACGAGATCATGTCCACCTCTACTGAGTGAAAGGATGAGAGGACATTATTAGGAATGTGTCGGGGTTGGAGTACAACTGAAAGTTCTTCACCAACAGAAGCATCATCCAGTTCCTGTCTTATGCGAGTTATCTTGCCAGCAAAAAATGCCACAAAGTTGGCAGCCAACTCGGCATCAGGTACAGAAGGTCTTAAGCTGACTCTTGTTTTTCCAAGTAAACGGTTTACAATTGAAGCCAACCTCCTCTGGTCGTTACCACACGAGTCAACTTTTCCCTGATAATACACTTTCTTTTCATCTTTGATTTTGTGGACCACAGCTCTTCTGGCTGACAGATATTGCAACCATGTAGAGTCTGTTTTATTTTTCCGCCATTCATGTTCAGCTCTTCTACGCGCTCTTCTAAGAAATTTAACTCGAGTGCTATACCAGGGCGAATCATCTCGTACTATGATTTTCTTCTCTACTTCTGGACAGTGATGATCGAACACTAATTTAAGTGCATTTCCATGTCCCTCCACCAGCTCATCTGAAGTAAGGTTGGAAGTATCAATACTTCCCAAGTACTGTTTTACTTCACTGCTAGCCAAATTTAGGTCTGCATTTTTATAATTTCTAAATCTGATTACTTTTTCATGTGTGAGTGGCTTAGGGAAATCAAAGCTGAAAGTAATCAAAGCATGATCAGAGGTATTAGGGTCAGCATTCTCAACATCAACATCCAGAACACCACCACAACCCACAGGAGAGAAAACCAAGTCAAGGGTGTGTCCTAAGATATGAGTTGGGTGGGACACATGATTTACAAAATTGTTCTGATCAGTCAACTCAAGGAACTCAGGAGAGAATGGCTTCAGATGAGGGCTGTCAACCCAGTAATTAAAATCTCCACATATCAAAAGTCTTCCGGTTTTAGCAGAAAATTCCTCGAGAAACTGCCCAAACTCTTCCATAAAACCCCTATCTGTGCCACGATGGCCAGGCCTATAGACAACTGCCATTCTTAGAATTTGTTGATGGAGTTTTATTTCCACTTCCAACAGTTCATAATAAAGAGGGGCTGGGATATGGCTTATTTGCAAGATATTCACCAGAGATGTGGAGTAGACAACTGCCACTCCACCACCCGGATGATCTCCCCTAGGCCTAGGAACATTTATTATGGAATGGGTTTTAGGCAATGCCGCCTGGATAATATTCAGATCTGACTCGAACAACCAGGTCTCAGTGAGACATAATACATCAAGGTTACGTTCATCCAAGATCTCACAAATATGATCCATTTTGTTACGCAAGGAACGAACATTCAACAGACCCAGTTTCAACCGGCTCCCATGTGCATTTTTCAGTTTTTTGAACCTACAAAATTGGTGTTCTCAATAACTTTATTTCTCTGAGCTGTCATTAAAGGACAATTTCTACTTGAGGCGAAATGATTTGGCGGCTCCGTAACTGATGTGGAGCTCATACAATTTATACATTTGGGGGAAGTCTTGTTGGTGCAGTCTTTTGAGTTATGAGTACCGGCACAGAAGTTGCATTTTGGATCCTCATTTTTCCGATAGCACCTGTCACTGGTATGACCAAAGCCCTGGCAATGGTAACATTGTGTTACCCAGAAGCGATCGTATGCACGACATCTCACAAGTCCAACATACACAGAATTGCCATCATCCACAATGGAAGAGCGTATTTCAGGTGACATTTTTACTACCGCAATCTTAGTGTGTGCATCACTCTTTTGCTTAGTGAATAGCAAATTCATAGCTAAGCCATCGTCGACCAGGGACTTTATTCTTGGGTTCTTGTTGAGGATGCTGGGAATGATCTCATTATCCTCAGCGTCATTAGCAACGCCCACCAGAGTCATTTTTGGCATCATCTTCTTTGGTTCGGAGACACTGAAGGCACTGTCCACCCCCAAATACTGATTGATGGCCCTTCCTGCATCTTCTTTGGCTTTCTTGGATGGAAGTCATACCACCAGTACACCCGAATCAGTTCTAGTTAACTTGTTAACCGGAACCGAAGCCAAAGCAGTCTCGATTGCCTTTGTATCTGGTGGGCTTACTGGCTCGGAGGATCGGTCTTTTGGCTTCACTACCAGGACCTGATGGTCCCAGACAGTTTTTTTCTCTTCACCATCTACCACCTCAGTGGTGCGTTTGGTCGGCTCCTTTTTGGTCTCCACTGTTTCCCTCACTACCTTTTCCTTGCTCTTCAAAACCTGCACTACATTCTTCTCAAACTCTCTTTTCTCTTTTTCTCTCTCTTCCACCTGCTCCTTCATGATTTCTTCCAATGCATCCACCTTAGCATTCCCCACCCTTGTCCACTCATCTTTCTCCTCACTTATTACTCCCTTTACTTTCTCACTTAAATGGCCCTCATACTCCTTTAGCTGCTCCTTGAGTGCCATGTTCTCTGCCTCCAGCTCATCTACTTTCCTTATTACAGCATCTAGGTTAGCAATTAATGGCCCATCTGCAGTTGCTACTGAACTGGCTCCACATATTTCTGTCAGTGACTCCACCTTCACACCTATATCTCTCCTCCAATTCTCCATAACTCCCTTCCATCTTAACAGACCCATCATCTGTCTCTTCACTACAGTCAATTGATCCTCCACTTCATTACCCTCTGCCAGAAACCCCTCAAATTCATAGCTCTCTTCATCTCCCAATAAACTCTGCCTCCGTTTGCCTTGGCCGGCCATTGTTTATATTTATGTAGCCTACAATTAAAAATACACTAATCTAAATTAAAAACAACCAAACTCCCTTGGCTAAAAATAAATTAAACCAATCACTTAAAAAAGCTGATAAAATAAAATAACTACCTAGGTAAAACCCAGGTAGCCGCCCCCGTTTGTGTCACCCAAGAAGAAGAAAAAATTAAGGTATGGAAAAAGAAATGAATACTGGGTGTCTGCGAGGATACCGCGGGCAGGTGGGGTGCGACTTGGCTACCCTTTGGAGGTAGCCCAAACCGAGGTGCGAGGAAGGATGGTGTATGTCTACTAACTTTAACCAATTTAATGTTTCGAGCTTCTTTGTCATGACTGTATATCACACAACTCGGTATAACCTCATTGGTTACGATACTGCCACTGCGCAAAGCAGTGTAGTGTTTAGGATATTCTTGGCTCCGACGCATTATATATTCTGCCTTTTGTGTGCATAGCCTGCACGAGCATTGTTCCGCTGCCTGCCTTTTTGGGTTCCATTTCCGATACGAGCATCTTTATAGCATCTAACATTTATAGAAGATTCCTTGTTAGTGTTGAAGGACTTTAGTGCACTTTTCTTTCATGCAGGAGTGCCTGAGATTTATTGATTAAAGTAACGTAAGCTGTAACTTCTCTTGCCACCTTACTTTGCATACCATAACCAAGCACCTTCGGTTATAGGTAGTAATAGGCTGTCTTCACATAACATTAAGCCTAGAGTAGACGCACATTTATTGAGAGTTTGATAGCCTATTATTGCATATAGAACTCTTTTGTTTTGCAACATAGTATAGCCCTTGAGTATTTCCGAGAATTTTTGTGTGTATATTGAGGTATAAGAGTTTGGGGTGCTTCTTTTCTGAATATTGTGGTGAGAAATTTTTGAGAGCATCATGTCTTATACCGGATCAGAGGAGAATGGAGACACAGTACGTAATGTCGAAAATGAGGAACAGCAGCATGATGAAAGGGTTAATCAGGTGAACTGTGAGGAGGATGCTAAGATATTTTTGCAATGGCCTGTTACGCCGAGCGGTTGAGGGTATGGATCGGTACGGTCTTCAATGCCTGGCCACAGTTATCGGTCATGCGGTTACTAGCAGCATGACCAAGGATAACTTGATAACGTGTGTACTGGGCAGGGTGACTGGTGAACGAGATGGGTTGAGTGCTCAGAGCCCTTCGGCCATGCTTCCCCTACACTCGACTCCCAGCCATCCCAGTAGTTTGCCGACCCCGGGTACGCTTCCGCAGTTGAGTGTGTGACTGGCAGGGTGGGTTGGCCCTGGGGGACCACCGGTAATTTCAAACATTGTAGCACCTTCACCTCCTCAAGGGTTAACTCCAGAATTATTGCTTCAGCTCGAATTAGCTAAGATCGAAGAGAGAAAGGCTATCAGGGTATGTGAGCTTCAGCAGCAAACAGAGCTAGCAAAAATCCAAGCAGATTTAGAGTCGACTAGGTACTGTGCGACATGGATGTAGAGAAGTCGCGAGTAGAGACAACGGGACAGCGACTTGGGGCTGGTAACAGTGTTCATGAGCAGTCTCTCTCAACTTATTGAAACTGGTTCCGGTGTTTGATGAGAGTGGTGTAACAGAATTTTTCACACGCTTTGAGAAGAAGTGCCAGGAACACCAGTGGCCAGAGAATAAATGGGCAGCACTTGTATCCTCTAGATTAATAGGCAAGGGTCTTAAAGCTTATGATGCGTTACCTTTTGAGTCGTGTATTGTGTATGAGGATCTCAAGGAGGGCTGTCCTGAGGGCTTACGAACTGCACCAGAAACGTACCGTTTGAAGTTCCGGGGTGTAACTAAGGGAAGAGATAGCACCTTTTTGGAACACGCCCGGGACTTGTCCGATGCTATGGGGAACTGGCTCCGATCTGAGAAGGTCACAACATTTGATGAAATTAATAATAATAATAATAATAATAATAATCGGTTTATTTCAAGCCGGCAGCCAATGGGGCTGAAAATACACAGACTTAACCTAGATCTTATCCTAATGGATCAACAGACTGATCCTGGCAGCTAACGAGAGCGCCTACATACTCCCAAGGGAGTAGGACGTGGGCAGGAGACTTTGTGGGTCCCCCGAGACGATCCGCCCAGATCTTGCCTTCACAGCCAGGGAAAGTTTTTGAGAGAACTTCCCCTGCCGGCGCGTGGGATCGAACCCCCGACACCAGAGCTAGCTCTCCCAATACAGAGTACTAAGCGCGCTCGGCCACCGTGACCGTAAATTTAAGCAGTTAATGATGTTGGAGCAGTTCTTTAAGAGCACGGGCGGTGATCTAACTTTGAACTTGAAGGAGAAAAAACCCAAGAACTCTAGTCGAAGCAGCAGAAATGGCTGATCGACGGCTGTCGTTGATTCGGGGTTGCGGGTCCTCACAGAAGTACGATGTAAGTGCTAAGGACCGTTATCCTCCCCTTCCCCGGAACAATGACACATTTAAACAGAAGAGCCATGAAACTAAAACTGAATCCAAACCTTACACCACACCGTATGTGAAAAGTCAGGGGCCTTTTACATCACAGTATAAGCCGAAACCAAAATTTATGTGTTTTAGTTGCCACCAGGAGGGTCATAAGGCAAATGAGTGCCCTAGTCGACCTCCTCCGGCAGCCGTGTCTTTTGCTCACGGCATTGGAGTGTTCAAGAGGACATCGGAGTTTGTTAGAGGCATTTCTTCCGAGGTAAATACACTGCCAGTGCAGAAGGATCCGGAAGGCTTATTCCCTGTCCGTGATGCCTTTAGTGACCACAGGGGACTCGGTTGTGTGGAGTGGGGGGGTAGAAGACATGGTGAGAATTTTGCGTGACACTGGGGCATCGCAGACACTGTTGAGAAATTTCACTGGTAAACCTGTCAATACGGCGCGGGTGGTTGTGGTTCAGGGAGTTAATGCAACAAGGTCATACCCGCTTGTAAGAATGAAGGTGGAAGTTGATGGTGTGACTCGGGATCTGGATGTAGGAATTGTGGAGAAGTTACCTGTTGGGGGCGTCGACCTCCTTCTCGGCAACGACTTTGCGGGACCTACTTCTGAGGCTCCACCCTTGGTCGTTGCCGAGAAGCTGGCCGACGTGAGTAGGGAGGAGCAGGAGTGGGTTGAGAAGTGTCTGGTGCAGCCTATGGCGTGTGTTGTCACCGGAGATCCTGCATCATGGGAGTCACATTCTGGTCAACAATCTTTAGATCAGCGGAGGAAGGGTACCGAGAAGGGTTTGAAAGTTGATGCGGTTGAGAGTTTAGTATCAGCGGACATTCTCGGGGACTCGGTATTAGGACCAAATATCGAGTCTGAAGAAGACCCAGTAACTGTTCCTGAAGGGGCAGAGGATGGGCTTAAAAAGACGAAAGAGTTGAAGGAGGACAGTGATGCACAGTCGGGAGGTGTGGCAACAAGGTACCCTGACGCGTACCCTATGAGAAAGGGGTCGGCGAAGACGGTGGTCCGAAGCTTGCTAGTGTATTTTTCCCGGTATGGTTGCCCGCAGGGGATTCAGTCAGTCCAGGGACCCAACTTCGCTTCTAGCCTCTTTGTTCAAGCAGTGCCGCAGCATGGGATTGTTGGGGTTGTGTCATCTGCGTATCATCCGGAGAGCCAGGGTGTGTTAGAGCGATGGCACTCAGCCTTGAAATCTGTGCTTCGTTGTTGTTGCTTTGAGAGTGGGAAGGATTGGGATCTTGGCCTGCCATGTGTTTTGTTTGCTGTGCGGAAGGTACCTGGGGAGAGTTTGGGATTCAGCCCTAATGAGCTCGTCTTTGGACACCGTGTCAGAGGACCTCTCCATATGGTTGAAGAAGTATGGGAGGGCGCAGAAAAACCTTGTTTTATGCTCAAGTGTGTCCTCAACAGTCGAGAACGGATGTTGCGCAGTCTGGAATTGGCTGGCCGTAATTTGACTAGCTCTCAGGCCCTCAGGAAGGACAGGTACGACCTCAAGGTTGAACTCAGGGAGTTTCACGTGGGTCAGGAGGTGTTGATTCTACTGCCCCTTGTAGGTCACCCCTTATCCGCGAAGTACGCTGGTCCTTATAGGGTGGTGGAGGAGCTATCGGACCTGGTTTACTTGGTAGCCACTCCAGACAGACGGATGCGCAATCAGTTATGTCATGTTAATCCCATGAAGGAGTATGGGAGGCACCCCCCTGAGCCTCTCACTGTGCCTGTGATGACGTTTAGCAGTCAAGGTGGAGAAGGAGAACGGGACAGTCAAGCTCAGGTGGAGGATAACTGGAAGGATGAGAAGTTCAAATGGGCGCCTGAGTGTGAGAAGGTGTTTAGAGAAGTAAAACACCTGTTGGGCACTCACCCGATCCTCAGGGCCCCTGACTTTAGCCTACCTTTCCAACTAGCAACGGAGGCTAGTGGTGTGGGGGCTGGTGCCGTCCTTGTGGAAAAGGACGATGATGGGCTGGAGCATCCTGTTAGTTTCTGCTCGGAGAAGTACAATTCGGCCCAGGGGAGCTGCTCTGTTGTCGAGGAGGAGCTGCTGGCGGTTGTACTTGCTCTGAGGCATTTCGAGGTCTGTGTTCCAGCCTATGGACCGGTCGTTGTAGTTTACCCAGATCATCACCCTCTCAAGTTCTTGGACCAGTTTCACAATCGGAATATAAGGCTGACCAGGTGGTCACTAAGGTTATTGGTATATAACCTGGACATACGCCATATTGCCGGTTGTGACAACATGGTTGCAGATGGTCGTTCAAGGGTATATGATCCTGGGTAGATTGACACACGGGTAGCCTCCTGCTTTAGTTTGAATAGTATTTTGTGCTTGGTGCTTGTTGGCTCGCGGTTGTAGCCCAGCGTATTGGGTCGTAAAGCAGGAGTTGAGCGTTTGGTATAGAAGAAAAACTAGGCTTGCCCCTATAGTGCAGCCGAAATAAACAAATTATAAACATAAAAATCAAATAAAAAAACTTTTTGATAGTTGAATTTTTTCAGTATGTTATAGCAGTAATTCTGAGTTGCACTCCTCTCAGAATGCTGGGCTAGAGAAGCTCGCTCTTGAGGAGCATAACTACATATAATTTAACCTATTGTGTTGGGAGGGTTATAATTTTGAAAAAAATGTTTTGTTGAAGAACTATGCCAGATATTTTACTGCTGCTGGGTGATGGGAAGTGGAGATATAGCATGGGTTCTAACCATCAGATTTTTGTGAGCCTTGGGGCCTCTGAGAAAAATCTTGGGGGGGGTGTGACGTTAACCACTCCGTTAGAACCGCATGGCTTGTCCTACAGTGACTCGCTAGGATCGCCAGGGCAGTGGATGGGGCTACAGTTTATGTATTAGAGTGTGCTTTATTTCATATGAAAGCTCGTGTCATGGGCAGTCCAGAAAGGCTCTTTGTTTTCACCCATGTCAAGGCTTTATATATTTAATTGTAAAGTATATGTTTTATCATTAACTAGTAATGATGGGATCTGGGAGAGAGAGAGAGAGTAGAACAGAGTGAGAGGGGGCGCGCAGTGTTTTTTGGTCCCGCTCGATGACGTCACGGCTGGCTGCCTCGCGGGGGTTGGTGGAGAGAGGCCCTTACCATGCTGCAAGCTCTTGCTAGTGGCTAGATGACTTGTAACCGCTTTTTCCCCACGCACCTCGAGCTAGTGCGAGTATATATACAGTTCCTCGCCACTCTCTCCCTCAGATCTGGTTTCTAGAACGCACCCATCTTTTTTCCCTTGCTATCTGTCCCCGCTCCGTACCTGAGAATCTTTTCCTCTGCCTATCTCTCTCATTTTCCATATCTTTCACCACCTTTTATTAATATTATATCCCCTCTGGTTAACACTGCAAAATCAGCTTCATTCTGGCCAGTTGTATTGTGCGTTAAGGTCTGATATAACCCATGTATGTTAGTTGTTAAGATAAGTGGATCACGAAGCATTGGTTGGCTTTCATATTGCCGCGTCCTATAATTATTAGTGTTCTGCTGGATTAGATAATGCTAGACTAGGAGTCTGATATTATAAGGTATTGTTTCCTATGAGTGCTGGCTTTAGTTAAAAGCGGCACGACATACCTGAGAACTGGAGTTGATTGAGTAAATTCTAGTCTGTGTGCCATTGAGAGTAGAGCATGCACGAATGAGGGCTTTTTGCCTATACCATTCTGCACTGTTCTAGTCTCGATTGTTTGTCTTTGAGGTACGCCAGGAGAACGCTTAATACTTCGGTATTAAGGTTTCTCAAGAGAGCTACCCTTCATTATAACGTAATATTTGACGCACAGACTTGAGATTTGCACTAGGCTATGCGGCATGCCATGCGCACCAGTATCTCATATCATTGACTCTAGCTAGACTTTATCAGTCACAGCAGACATTAAGTATATTAATCCAATTACTCTTTTTATGCATACCCATTTTTTATTACACAAGCATTTCGCAGCCTAGTTTGATGTATGGAGACACAAACGACTTAGGCTCTTTTTGTTGATAGGAATACTGCATTGTCGTGGCGATTATTATTATTGTTGTAGTGTTTAGGATATTCTTGGCTCCGACGGCATTATATATTCTGCCTTTGTGTGTGCATAGCCTGCACGAGCATTGTTCCGCTGCCTGCCTTTTTGGGTTCCATTTCCGATACGAGCATCTTTATAGCATCTAACATTTAAAGAAGATTCCTTGTTAGTGTTGAAGGACTTTAGTGCACTTTCTTTCATGCAGGAGTGCCTGAGATTTATTGATTAAAGTAACGTAAGCTGTAACTTCTCTTACCACCTTACTTTGCATACCATAACCAAGCACCTTTGGTTATAGGTAGTAATAGGCTGTTTTCACATAACATTAAGCCTAGAGTAGACGCACATTTATTGAGAGTTTGATAGCCTATTATTGCATATAGAACTCTGTAGAGTATTTGTGTTCTTTGTTCACTGGGGATATACATCAGAGGTTGGAGCTAGCGCTTTCCGTTGTAACATTTATGCCATTACTAGTCCAATGAATAAGAGCCCTGATATATTTGAACCCCAGTCGTAACAGTACCTAAAAATTATAAATATACAGGGCATCACTAGTTAATAAAGAAATACTTGTAATAAAACTAGAAATATGATAAATTTTATATCCCAGACCAGATAGGCTAAGCAACAATTATTGTATCACCACATACACTTCATATTAACATACCTCATGTACTAAAAACACAATACCAATGTAAATTACAACCTATAATCAAACAAATATAATATTTACCTCTCTTCCATACACAATACATCTCCGGAAGGAGAGCATGATTCTTAAATGGCAGCCCATTCACCCAGATGCAACATGGCCTCCTTCCCTGTGGTTACCTCACCACCAGCGTCCCTAAGCAGGAAAACGTACAGCGCTATAATGAGTCTGATTCTATCTATCTATCTATATGCTCAGGCCCAATCCCCATTTTGGGGGTAGCCGACTTAAGACAGAGCAAGAACAGGGAAAACACAAAAACAACATAAAATAAACACAGATAAAAAACACAAACTCGCACACATCCAGGTCACCCAGGAGAAGACCCAGAGACCAGGGTTACCCAGGTCGCTCCAGCACTCCCCCGGCCCCTGACCACCCGGAGAGGTTCCGATCTCGGCAGGCAGACATGCAGCGGAGCCAAAGCCACAAGCCCTCCCACCACATTTCCAGGCACACCCTTCATATTAATCGTCCCCCCGGGCCAGGCGCCTGATGGACTATTATCTAGTCGAACTTGCGCCCGACCCCTTACTCCAAATGACCACGTGTTCACTCAACTATTCACAAGCATTCTCCATTCACTCCTGTCCACCACCACTTCCCCTGCCTGATCTATAGTCATTCCTCTATCATCTAAAGGCTTTCTTACACAGTCTCTCCACCTCAATGGGGGTCTTCCTGCCCTTCTATCTCCCCTTGTACCTGACTCACATATTCTCTTTGTAAGCCTTTCATCTCCCATTCGTTCAACATGACCATACCAGCTCAGCACCCTTCTGTCCACTCTGGCTGACAAATGTTCCTGCTGCCCCACTCTCCTACGTATCTCTTCATTCCTCAATCTGTCTCTACGAGTAACTCCACACATACTCCTCAAGCAGCTCATCTCCATCACATCCAGCCCTCTTTTCTCCTTTTTCTTCAGAGCCCATGTCTCAGCCCCATACATCAATGTTGGCACAACAATTCCTTGATACAGTGCACTTTTTACTTTCACTCCGAGATTTCTCGTCTTCCACATACTTCCCATTGCTCCGAAAACCTTCCTTCCTTCACACACTCTGTTTTACCTCCACTTTCATACCTCCACTCCTGCTTATCGTTCCTCCTAGATATTTAAAACACTCTACTTGTTCCAATATTTCCCCATCCAGCCTCACATCTAGATTCACCCTATACTCTCCCCTATTACACACCATTACTTTACTTTTATTGACGTTCACCTTCAGTTTCCTCCTTCCACAAACCACACCAAACTCTTTGACTACCCGCTGCAGTTTCTCATCAGAATCCGCCACCAATGCTGTGTCATCAGCGAACAGCAACTGATTCAACTCCCAATCTCTACCATTCTTTCCTACTAAACTCAATCCTCTTCCCATAGTTCTCCTTTTCACCTCCCTCACCACACCATCCATAAACATATTAAACAGCCATGGTGACATTACACAACCCTGTCGCAAACCTACCTTTACCTCAAACCATTCACTCAACTCACCATTTCCTACTCTCACACATGCTCTGCTCCCTTCATAAAAACTTTTAACTGCTTCTAACAAATTTCCTCCTATTTCATAAATCTTTAACACCTTCCACATTGAATCACGGTCCACGCGATCATACGCTTTTTCTAAGTCCATAAAAACCCAAAATATCTCCTTATGCTTCTTATGAGTCTGATTCTACTTTACTTTAACTGTAGATATGCTCGAATAGAGTATTACAAGCAAATAAATAGTTAAATATTCAAGTTTAAATAAGCAGGAACTTACGGGAAATCGAAGATGAGGGGACAAGAGAGGGAGACAGGGTGACAGACCTTCCTTCTTGAAGTTCTTGGGCCCTGTCCACGCTCTGCCTCCGGTGCCTTGCTCCCACCTCCCTCACCATAATCGCCACCCGCGAAAAGGGAGGCAAGTTGTCACCTCTCTTATTTCATCAACTTAATCAGACAGACTCATAGCGACATTACACTGTACTTTATCCCTTACAAATTGTTTCGAAGTCAATATCACCTCCACCAGTTACTATCTCTTCCCGACCAACAAGTCAATGATATTATACATACAAAAATGTTATGCTTCTCATATGGCAACACACCCCAACGCCAACCTTTCAACGGCTACATGCTGACGTGGCAATTGTCACGTACACATACCACCCCTTAATTGTTATCAGTAATATAGCATTAATTGTCACGTACACATACCACCCCTTAATTGTTATCAGTAATATAGCATTAATTGTCACGTACACATACCACCCCTTAATTGTTATCAGTAATATAGCATTAATTGGATAGGTATGAAACTAAAAGAAATTATGACATAGGTATACACATATAGGTAAGTGGTATTATAGACAAGATCACCTGTAGACATATACACATATAGGTAAGTGGTATTATAGACAAGATCACCTGTAGACATATATTTCACCAACATTCCTACAGTTATACGAATTTTTGGGCTAGAATAAAAACAATTAATGCATATAAGTATTTCCGGCCAATACACAGTAAGGGACCCAAACTCTGAGAACGAACATCCAAGTTCGAACCTCGAAACCGTAAAAATATCACATTTGTTGCAGTATCGAGGTTCGAACTTATGGGTTAGTTTTCAGATTTTGGGTCCCTTACTGCAAAGTTCCATTTCTGTGTCAAGTCCAGATCTACTGTAGTCTATGTATAATCTTATGCCGTTTTCATATAATAGAAAACAAAACATTTCAATATCAGTTTCTTTTACTTTTAGCAAATTAATAAATAGTTAAAGTTACATATTCACAATTTCCATATAATAATATCTAGTGAAACAATTAGTAAATCATTCCTGAAGTAGTTCATGTATTGACAACAAGTTAGCATGGGATTAATTTTAAGGAACTCGAAAATATAACTGAAATGCATATCAAACACAGCAAACAAAACAATAACAATAATCGCAACATAAATATTAGCCAAACGGAGATAACTAAATACAATTGTGATGCGTTAAAAAGTACAATTCGTATAATACAGAATGAATGAGAATATTAAGGAACATAAGCGTCATAATTTGCGTTGCAGGATCGTAACACGGAAATTCAAGCCCGAAGAAAACTTCTTCAGTTCCATCTACTATCTGTGGATGCACTGACCATACTACTGTCTATTCATTAAAAGTTGTCCAAAATAACTAAAAAAACAACCAGAATACTCCACCTAATTTGTCTACCAATTGGGAAGAGTCAAACGGATAATATGAGTGGAATTTGTCAGGTCATTTGCTCTAGCCCTTTTTGAGTTACAAAGGATAGGACTCACGATGTCTGGCATTCTTTTAATTAATGGACTGTAGAAATTAACCCTTTGAGGATCATGATACGTGTTTACAGTATATTCTAGCCATCATTAACCCTTTGAGGATCATGATACGTGTTTACAGTATATTCTAGCCATCATTAACCCTTTGAGGATCATGATACGTGTTTACAGTATATTCTAGCGATCATTAGACAATTGTATACCGTCTAGCAAGGATCTTTGGGAATCAAAAGGGTAAAGACTATCTCAATCAACCCTCTGACTTTCATACCCCCTCCTAATCTAAACAAAATCGTCTAATAGTAGCCAGAATTTGGAACAGAAATTTGGCATCATAAGGGTTAAGAAAGACGAGATCAATTGAAGGAAAGGAAGAGACGAAGAGAAGCAGGAGGGGATAAACAAGATAAAGGTCATATAAGGGACAGTGATAAAGAGGAAAGGGGAAGAGGGCGAGAATCTTAGAAAGAGAGAGAGAATGAGAGAGCGAGAGTAGGTGGCGGAGAAGGGTAGAGATCATGTACTAAGGGGGGATGGGCATATTTATTGGCTCATTTCTACATTTCTTTTTTAGTTTCCTCCCTAGATCTCCAAAAAGAACTCCTTCAAGATAAATTTGTAAATTTTTCGAAAGAAATATGTCCCGGCCGAAGGATGGTTCCTCTTAACCTCTCCGATACCAGTGACGGCAGAGAGCCGTCTGTAGATTAATCACTCCCCCAGTCCTAGCGACGGCTGCAAGCCGTCAGTAATATACTATCCTTGTAACTGCCAGTATCAGGCAGTACCTAGTACCACAACATTTGAGCACTGCTCTATGACCTTGGCAACACTTCTTAGCTTATATCAAAGCCCCCACAAGCTGGGAGAGGTAGTATTCCTCCATCTTGCGGGAGATTGTTATATCTTGCCCCTGAATCAATTTCGGCCAAATTGCTTGGGACTGGGGGTACATTTTTGCTCGCTAGGAACAAATTGACGCCTAAATGACACAAAGTCTTAATATTGACAAAGAAATAGGGCAAAAGGTCTTAAAATCGCCAAACTAATGGGCCGAATATCTTAAAATCTGAAAACTAATGGGACTAAACGTGAGGTAGAAAGGGGACCAGAAAAACGACCCATGTCCCCTTAACTTAGAGGCTGCGACAATCCTCTCAAGAGATCTTACTGGTGGGCTAAGTTTCCAATTACATATACTGTCCCCCATCTTGCCTCCACCCTGCTCCTCCCATTCCCTCCCTTCACCAAACCACTACTCCCATACACACGGCTACTTGTTGCAGATTTTGCGCTGCTTTTTCAACTACTAACCACCGTAACATCACAACCTTGCATCTTTTGGATATTCATATATGTATGGTTGGATGCGCAATTGCATTTCCTACACGATGATGTGGTTTTCGTTGCATTTTGGAAGAGTTGCCAAATCGGCCTAGGTCTAGCACAAGGCAATGGTGAGTCCTAGCGGAGTCCGGTATTCCCGGGGTTAAGAGAAACTGGTCATAGTTTTCTTTGGATGCCATTTTGTTGCCTTAACTCTTTGAACAATGGGTCACATTTTGACAGTTTATTTAGGCTATAATTAGACAATTTTATGCAGTTTAACCCCTCTTTGGCGGTGCCGGCCTAAAAAGTGGGGACCGCCTTATGTCGTATGCAATTTTTAGCACATAATCGGCTCTGAGAGAGAGTCCGAGCGGTAGGAGGAGCGCAGGTGGGCTCTGACCGTTCGGCATGGACCCAGTCCCACCACTGAGGGTAACATCACATCCCACCACATCCCTGGTCCGGCAATACAGGGTAAAAACTGACGAAATTACTGTATTTTAGGGATTTTCCCTTCGTGTTGCACGATCGTTGCAAGAGAACCCTTGGTCGTACAAGGATGGTTCAGGTATCATTGTTAAGCTCAATTATCGCCCTTTCACGGATACATAATTGTATTACGCTCTGGCTCTTCTTTATGCATGAAAAAGAGCATGGAATGAAGCTCGTTTAGGGTAAAACTACCCGCTGGGCAGGTAGTAGCGTTAGAAAACTAGCCGCTCGTTGAGTGTTAAAAAGGTTCTGTTGGAATTATAAGGATAAATACTATATCAAGTAACCCTCTGACTTTCATATACCCTTCCTAATCCAAATAATATTGTCTAATAATAGCCGAAAAACAGAACAGACATTTGTATTGTATCTTGAAAAGGTTAAATATCATTATCTATCATGTGAAATATGTATCAACAGACAAAAACGTATATCCAGTGCCAGTATTCCGGAATGATTATTACGAGTCTGGAGATATTTCAGTGTAAATGTAAGAAAACATCACCAGTGGCACCAACAGGGTTCAAACTAAAGCCAAGTCCATTATGCTTAGTCTTCAATATTGTAAATGTAAGGATAGAATTACGGGCTATAGTTCAAAGTCTGTCATTGGAAGTGATCAAATGACCAAAACAATACTAATTCATGTTAATTTTGTTTGTAATCAAGTCTGCAAACCAAATGGCTCCGGTTTGACACCCTGGGTACCAAGATGGCGGAGGTTGGCGGATCTTTGTTGGTATAGGGTCTGTAGAGCAGGGGAGGAGTAACACCCACATTTATTATAAAAGTACCTAACGTAAATGTCCTTAGTATTTTTAAATTAAATATTACAGATGATATGGCAGGCATTTTGATATTGCGTCTTGTAAATACGTATATAATTAAAACTTTATTATATTTTGTCTGACCTTAGCTGACAATTGGTGGTATGAGAACTCTTATTATTCCCATAATAAGTCAAATTTATCAAGTAAATGGTCCGGTATATCCCTTTACTTATGTTGCTGAGCCGACATTATTTATTAATTCACTATCATTCATTCAACCAATGTATCTATTTCTAAAAACATAGCATAATTTTTTGTGTCCATATACCTTCATTTTATCTTCTCAAAATCTCATCAATCATCTACTCAACCATTCCATCTTTTTCATTTACACTCCTTATATTTGTAGTCCCATTTTGGTGTAGTACTTAAGGGAGGATTGCCTATTTATTTGCTCATTTATATATTTGTTTTATAATTGTTTTTAGTTTCCTCCGAAACCTCCATCAAGCTAAAATATAAACACCCACAAGACCCTATTTCAAGATTAATTTGTACATTTCTTATAGAAAAATGTCCCGGCCGAAGGATGGTTTCTCCAAAATTACAGGCTCGCTATCGCTTGCCATGAACAATCGAAACCTAAATTAAGCTGGCATCACACGAGCGCTTTTTCCCTCAACACTGGTCTGGCAGCTTATGAGGTCAACATTATAATAATTCTGTTGCCTAAGTGAATCTAGTATCAGTCTAGTTTCCGATACCAGTGCAAGATATTCCAAAAAAGTTGCCAGAAAAATTGTGATCATAGAATGTCTACTATAAAAACTCTTGTGATATTGGCTTAACACGAAAAGTTAATAATGACAAATAATTGGGGAGAAAGGTCTTAAAAACGCCAAACTAATGAGCCGAACGTCACAAAATCTGAGAACTAAGGGGGTTACACATGAAGAAGAAGGATTACCAGAAAAACGACCCATCTCCCTTTAACAAATAACAGTGTGGTAATTGATCATGAATAATTTAGATCCAAACTCCAAATAAATAATCCTGTACCAGTATTTCTGAAAGTGTATTATGGGGATATAAATATTATGGGCGCATAAGGCATGTTGATGGACTTATGGTGAAAACAAAACACAAATACTGATCATAGTACTCTACATCCCAACACATAATATTATGGGCACATAAGGCATGTTGATGGACTTATGGTGAATACAAAACACAAATACTGATCATAGTACTCTACATCCCAACACATAATATTATGGGCACATAAGGCATGTTGATGGACTTATGGTGAAAACAAAACACAAATACTGATCATAGTACTCTACATCCCAACACATAATATTATGGGCACATAAGGCATGTTGATGGACTTATGGTGAAAACAAAACACAAATACTGATCATAGTACTCTACATCCCAACACATAATATTATGGGCACATAAGGCATGTTGATGGACTTATGGTGAAAACAAAACACAAATACTGATCATAGTACTCTACATCCCAACACATAATATTATGGGCACATAAGGCATGTTGATGGACTTATGGTGAAAACAAAACACAAATACTGATAATAGTACTCTACATCCCAACACATAATATTATGAGCACATAAGGCATGTTGATGGACTTATAGTGAAAACAAAACAAATACTGATCATAGTACTCTACATCCCAACACATAATATGATGGGCACATAAGGCATGTTGACGGACTTATAGTGAAAACAAAACATAAATACTGATCATAGTACTCTACATCCCAACACATAATATTATGGGCACATAAGGCATGTTGATGGACTTATGGTGAAAACAAAACACAAATACTGATCATAGTACTCTACATCCCAACACATAATATTATGGGCACATAAGGCATGTTGATGGACTTATGGTGAAAACAAAACACAAATACTGATCATAGTACTCTACATCCCAACACATAATATTATGGGCACATAAGGCATGTTGATGGACTTATGGTGAAAACAAAACACAAATACTGATCATAGTACTCTACATCCCAACACATAATATTATGGGCACATAAGGCATGTTGATGGACTTATGGTGAAAACAAAACACAAATACTG